>QANU01113591.1:201825-269928 GCA_003254905.1 Nissolia schottii | reverse complement strand
AATAATAATAATAATAATAATAATAATAATAATAATCTACCGCATACTTGAAAATCTGTGGTGCTAGGAGTATAACGGAATAGTGTTCACCATACATCTAACATACATATATGTATAATGTACATTAAGACGTGTAAACAAATTTTTTGAAAAAATAAACAAACATTATAAAACCGATAAGCAAACGTTTTCACATACAAAAATACAATAAAATGAGGTCCGAGCCACGTTAATTGACTCAAGAAAAGTAACAGCACACTTTCTCGCTTACTTTCCTACTCACACTTTAAAACGCGCGTATCAACACTTTCTTATTAACAAATATTACAAAACAAATTAACAAATATTACAAAACAAATAAACAAACATTATCATACCCAAAATAAATGTCACCTTCTCTCCATTGCTTCTCACTCACTCTCTCATAAACAAACATTACACCATAAATAAACAAACATTGTAATATTTAGAAACAAATGTTACAAAACCTATAAACAAGCATTATAACACTCATAAACAAACATTACATTATACATAAACAAATATTACACCACACAAAAAAATGAAAAATTAAACAAACATTGTAACACTCATAAATAAACATTATACCACATTGACCAAAGAAACACATTATAGCACTAAAAAATAAACATTATAACACACATAAACAAACATTACACTACACAAAAATAAAGAAATAAATAAATGTTACAACACTTCTGAACAAACACTACAACATACATAAACAAATATTGCCCCACTCCAAAAAATTACAAAACGTAACAAACAACTTATATCAGAGAAGAATGTCATCGTCTATACTCTTCATAACATCTTATGAAAAAAATTTAAAAATTTGAAGAGAGAGGGGTGAAAAAGAGAGAATAAAACAAAAAAGAAAAATAGGAAAATAAGAGCGAGAAAGTGAAGGAGAGTAAAAAAGAAGAGAAATTTTTTTTACATTTAATGTAGTTAAATATAATTGTATAATTTTTCTTTTTGTTGTACACCAAATATTTCCCATTAGGAGTTTGTTAATTACATGCAGGTAAAACACAGTTAATTATGCCAGCGCAGCACCATATCCCACCCAACGAATCCTCTAGCAAGCTTCATTGATTCTCTTGTAACCGGAACCTGCCAATTCTAGTGCCAAATATTCAGTTACGGGATTAATATATATATATATATATATATATATATATATATATATATAAAAGAGGAAGATGAGAGAAAATAACTTTCTTTTTGTTGCACAATTTTTTTTTACAAAAAACAGTCTTAACTATTTTTTATTAACAAATAACCTATTTATAATTTTCTTTTAATTATTTCTTTCTTTCAATTTTTTTATTTTTTATGTGCAATATTTGTCAGAAACAAAATGTCTACACACACTATAATTAATAAATTAGAATCTTATGTTTATTTTGAATACAAATGATATTTTAATACTAAAGTTGTTGTAAACACTAAGTTTTCTCCTCACAACACATTATGGGCCAACATCACATCATATAATGTGAGCGTGAGCTCCATGATGTATTATGAAGATAAAACTTGATGTTTACACCAATTTTAGCATTAAAATAGCACTCCTCTATTTTAAATATACTATATCATGTTAACTGTTGACATGGTAATTAACTGCAAGACAGTCAAATAGAAGGGTGTTGAGTGTAATTTCATTAAACATCATAAAAGCCAATGTAATGTTAACCAACGGAGATTGGTCCAAGTGGTAAGCAGCTTGGTATCGCTTAAGCAAGGTCTCGAGTTCGAGACCTTGTGTACTTAACGACATAACATGAAGGTAGAGACTAAAACGTCACGTTAGCCGTTAATTGCCACGTCAACAACCGAAAACGCTAAGAGAGTTGACGATTTCAAGCCGTAAACGTTAAGAGATTTGGCAATTTCAAGCTGAAAATACCAAGAGAGTTGGCGATTTCAAGTCAAAAACACCAACCAATTTAACAAGTACTACGTAACATTGCCATGCTAACTAAAACATGTGTAGTTTTGTAATATACTTTAAAACAATAGTATTTTGATAATAATTTTTTGGAAGCATGGACATTATAGTAAAAAAAAAAAAACCTGCATGTTTATATTGAAAGAAATTCTTATATGGTGTAAGACTCTTGCTCTAACCTCAGTTATTTTCAGCCACATCAGTTAAGTGACAGAGAAGAAGAAGAAAGCGGCACGTAGTTAACGAGACATATTTGAAGAACATATATACAGGGCATATAAGAATTTGATCCCATATTTAAAACAAAAAGATCATTCAAAATCCGTTAAATTATAATTAAGTACGGTAACAAACTATTATTAATATTAATTAATTAGCTCGAGACATTGCCAAGTGGCAAAAGGTAGAGGGGCGTGTATCACACTCACTCCTCGTGGCTCAGTTTGGAAAAAGGCAATGCCCCTCACAAGAGGCTGTATGGCAGATCCCCACCTCCCCATGTTACAACTTCCACCCCTCCCTCTCTGTCCCTACCCTCCCCCACCTTCTATAAAAACCCACACCCTCCTCCCCCTTCCTTTCTCCTTCAACCCCTTGCGACCATTACCATTAGCCCCTCCCTCCCTCCTCTTTATCACTTAAACACAACCTTTCCCACTCAAGCACATACAAAACATATATAGTAACAAGAAAAAAGAAGGAAAAAAATAAAAAATAAAAAATAAAAAATAAAAAATGTGTAGCTCTAAGGCCAAAGTGACTGTGGGCATAGAAGCCGCAGCAGCAACAGCAGCCGCCAGAATCAACGGCAGGCCGGTGCTTCAGCCAACGTGTAACCGCGTTCCGAGCCTGGAAAGGAGGAATTCAATTAAGAAATTGACACCGCCACCACTCCCTAGCCCCAAAATTGCCTCATTGACCCCACCGGTTTCTCCCAAATCCAAGTCCCCAAGGCCTCCGGCGGTGAAGAGAGGAAGCGAGCTGAATTCAAGCTCTGAGAAGATTGTGATCCCTAGAATTAGCGCCGCGGCCACGAAGAGCACCACTACTGCTCCAACTCTGGAGAGGAAGAAGTCAAGGAGCTTCAAGGAAGGGTCCGTTTCTTCCGTTGAGGCGTCGTTGAGTTATTCTTCGTCCTTGATCACTGACTCCCCCGGGAGCATAGCTGCCGTGAGGAGGGAGCAGGTGGCGCTGCAGCAGGCGCAGAGGAAGATGAGGATCGCGCATTATGGGAGATCCAAGTCTGCAAAGTTTGAGAGACTTGTCGTTCCACTTGATCCTTCTTCCGCCACTCTTGAATCCAAGGGTAACGAAGAGGAGAAGAGATGCAGCTTCATCACAGCCAATTCAGGTTAATTTATCCTTTTTATTGCAAATTTGCCGCGGTTTCGTTTCTGTTTTCCGTTTCATTTGTGACGAAAATTTGGTCTCTTGTTCCGATTTCTTATTTGTATTTCAATATTTTCACTTTATTTCTGTGTTTTTTTATTTATTTATGGTTTTGTAAAAAAAATGATAAAAATAAGGAACATATTTTTTGTTTATTTTTCCTTTTTTTTAATAAATTCTTTAAAAAACAGACAACAAATTGAAAATAAAAATTGAAAACAAAAATGATGCAGTTTATCAACATCAGATGTTTATTGAGGCAATGGTGCTTTTATCTGAATAATAATGTGCTAATTTAAATGTCTCTTTTGATGAACAGATCCAATCTATATTGCTTATCATGATGAAGAATGGGGAGTTCCAGTTCATGATGACAAGTAAGGCCCCCCCCCCTCTCTTTTTCTGTTACACAATTGACAATAAAAAAAAAATTCAATAGGCAAATGATGGTTGACTGACAAGAACTCTATTTGTGTTCAATTCAGGATGTTGTTTGAGCTTCTAGTCTTAAGCGGTGCACAAGTTGGATCTGATTGGACCTCAACCTTGAAGAAACGCCTAGATTTCAGGTTAGATTCGGCTGAAAAGCCATTTCATAGCCATAATTGCATATGCACTTCCACGTAAAAGTGTATATTTTTTTGTTCTTGTACCTTAAAAAGAAAAAGAAAAAACTAATAATTGTAATTTATGTGTGTACAGGGCTGCATTTTCAGAATTTGATGCAGAAATTGTGGTCAACTTGACTGATAAGCAAATGGTGTCTATTAGTTCGGAATATGGCATTGAAATCAGCAAAGTTCGAGGAGTTGTTGATAATGCTAACCGAATTTTGGAGGTAAGCAAGGATTAAGAGTTAAAAAAAGGTGACCCTTTTCATAACTGTCTTTCTACTTTGTCAGTCTCTCTTCTTTTCATATCATGCCCCCCTCCCCCCTCCAAAAAAAAATAAAATTAGCTTAAGTGAATATTCAATATTTTATTAGATAGAAAAGAGAACAGTTAAAGAGTATTAATGATCACTTGATTCCAACTGCTTCTTATTATTTTCTTTTTAATTCAACCATTGACAAGAAAGTTTCAGACCAGCTAGTTCCAATAGGTTGGAAGTTTTAATGTGCTTGGCCCCACTTGAATTGATTGGTCTCTGTTGAATGTATACCCTATCAATCTTGTCAAATGGTACACACACACACACACATATTTTAGTATTCTCATGTTAGGGCAGTTAAATTTTATATCTATTAATTCAAAAATCTCAGTATAAAATTATTTTACGGTGTGAATGCATAAAACCTATCTCTCAACTATTAGGAAAATGTGAAATAGTTTATGTCCATTTAGCTGATAAGACAATTACAGATCATGCTCTAAGCATTCTCATTTGCTAATGTTTTGCTTTTAAAAATTGGCATATCAATTACAGGTAAAGAAAGACTTTGGTTCATTTGAGAAGTATATATGGGGGTTTGTGAATCACAAACCAATCTCCACCCAATACAAGTTTGGTCACAAGGTGCCAGTGAAGACATCAAAATCAGAGAGCATAAGCAAAGACATGGTGAGGAGAGGTTTCAGATTCGTTGGTCCAACAGTGGTTCACTCATTCATGCAGGCAGCTGGCCTCACCAATGACCACTTAATCACTTGCCACAGGCACTTGCAATGCACCTTGCTCGCATCATCATCGCACCCACATTGTACCATATAGTGAATCTCATCAACAAATAAGGAACCACAAGAAGAGATCAAGACACTAAAAAAAATTATGTATGCTGAAGGAGCATATGTAATGTGCTAACTATAGTTTGCTTTTTCAGTTAAATCGTTTGTGTATAATATTAGATATAGGATTGATGATGATGATGGAGGAAAAAAAAAGAGATTTTTTTTTTATTTGTCGTGAGGTGTTGTGAGAAGTTTAATTAAATGATAGTTTGGGTGTGCTTTTATTTTTAAAAAATGCTAATAGTTTCATTGAACCAGTGATGTGTGTTAGTTATGATTATTAAGTGGTGGGAGGCTTAGGGAACAGTCCGTGACCATGTGCATGTGCAACTGGGAGGCAAGGGCATGTGTTGTGTCAGTTTGCTTTTTTTTAAGTCCCATGTGACCCATCAGAACTTTGCATTATTTTGGTTCCCCTTTAACAGCCTGTGTGTTGTGTGTGTGGGATGATGAATACTTGTAGAGTGGTGTGGAGTGTAGGGACCACCTTCCCCTTCTTCCATGGGTTGTTATCTTTACTGTATTCTCTTCTAACTTTTTATGGGTTTGGGGTGATGCTATATACCCTCTCCCACCCCCCAATATATATGATATGTTCTTTTTGGAGTTGGTGTGGATGGTTTGAGTGCCCTTCAATACATTTGGCATGTGCTTCTGTGCTATTTGATTTTGGTAATATATATACTTTTCAAGATGTTAACCAGATAAGATAAGTATCTTTCTCCTTCCCTTCCCATGTGCCCACTTTCTTTGTGAAAGAAACAGTCTCCTTTTCTTTCTCTCTTCTAATAATTGGTACTTTAAAGATTAAAAGACTTCGGTTAAACTCAATCAGCGCCGGTGGTTGTTTTAATTGTGAATATTAAAGTCTTAATAAAATTTGAATTAAGTGAAGAATATATACTTAGAAAAACTCATAAACTCATTGTCTTAAAATTTTGACTTAATGTAACGTTTAACACGTTTTATATATTACAAATTTAGGATAATTAAAATAGATAATCTTTAAACATTCACAATGTAACGTTTAACTTGTTTTATATATTACAAATTTGTGACATTTAAAATAGATAATCTTTAAACATTCACACTCACCACAATGTAAGGTCTATCTTAGGTCTCACACTCATGTTAGTGTGACTCTTCTAAAATTGTTCATTCATAACTCGCGCAGTATATTATAGGGTTAACATGGCATGTGTACCTTCATAGGGGAGAAAAAATTTTATTTGTTTTTAGAGTATCACTTAAAATTGTTGAAGATGATTGTCACAATGGATAACTAACATATTATTATTAAATTATACAAGTACACAAGTTCAATTCTCGTTAACTTTTATTGTTATGGGGACAACTTTAATGAGTATCTTACCGCATTCAGGACTTAATACAATAACAATAATAATAATAACAACAAAGTTCACTTATTGTTTTCAATTTCTAAAAACTTGTAAATTTGTAATAGGTCCTGTTATAAATTGTGCTTATAATATCAAATTCTGAATAAAATGAACACAATCTTTTTTTTTTTTTTCCTTTCCTTCTTTCGAACTGAAAATAAGCACCATTTGGTGTTAAATGCAGGGGGGACTTATAAAGGCATGAGAGGTTAATGGTATGATAAGTGACTGACACTAACAGCCAGCCAAGTAGTATAGCTTACAAAACATAAGAATATTTAAAAGAATAAATGACCAATAAATGAAAGGTAGTTGACATTACAAGAAGAAAAATGAAATAATAATTCACTGTAATATTGAGAAAGTCTCTCCTTGTTGCAAGATATAAGCAACTGGGTGATCCATGCCAACGAACATTGAACGCCAACCAATTAATTAATTCCAAATAGTAAATACACTTAAACAAATACAGTTGACTGTTCCCTCTAACGGACAGAGAAGAAAATTTCATGTTATTTTCTAACAGTTTTGCTAATCATCAATGTAGTTCTTGGTTCCGTGGAGATAGAGAAGACAGGCACTTCAATTCTTTCTAGGATATGCTGCTGAGATAATATGCAAAGTCTGCAGAAAAATGATAACGGCCATGCCCTTCACATTCTCTGCATTTCTGACCAGAAGTACTATCATTCTACATTTTTTTATCACTTCATCTTGATTGTTCTTTCTGACTTTTTTTAACCAAGCAAAAGTGCTTCATTTTTTTTTTTGTTATTTTCTAACACAAAAAATAAAGCACTTCTGCTTGGTTTTCTGATTTAGTGGCTGGATTGTTTGGATTTTTGGGCTTTTAGGTCCTTAAATGTACCAGAGAAAGGAAAGAACCCATATTAAAGAAATTGTTTCATCATTTCATGAATTCCTGACTTCATGCACAAGCATTTTGTATATGAATGGGTTAGTTAAGTTTCTTTGACGCATTGGGTAAAGACAGAGTAATAGCATAACGCAAGTTTGTATATTTTAATGATATTGTTGCACATCGAAACTGTAATTGACTTGTTCTTTGTACGCGGAACAACAATTTTGCTAAATTACATATAAGGTTTAGTGAAATTTCCCTGATCTCCCATCTATTGTAATTTTGTCTTGTGACTCTCGAGTTTAGTAAAATATAGCATAACCTGCCTAATAGAAGATGTTAGTGGAGTTATCCTCATGGGCGGCACACATGATTATTAATGGTTCTCTTACAAATTAAATGACTTGTAAATATCTCAAATGACAAAGCAACTGACGGTGTGGGAGCCGAGACTTATTACTGGGACTTAGCCAACGGAGAATATGATTAAACTTAATGTGTACGGGAGCTCTAGAGGGAATTCTGATCTTGCTGGTCCTGGGGGGGGTTCATAAGAGATGCTAGTGGACACTGGCTTCTCGGCTTTAAAGGTGCGATTGACACTGTTGGTAATATTCATTTATTAAGACCAAAGGCTTGTCTTTTCTTTCTGATATACCCAAAAAAAAAAAAATTAGTGATAAAAAATCAAAATCCTCTCTCCTCCATCCCAATCCCAATCCCGTACCACAACAATTCCTTACCATCTAACCCACATTCTAACCACACAACCACCTAAATCACACCCTCCATTTCCCCTTTCGTCGCACCCCCTCCACCCCCAACCCCTATCCTCCACAGCCCCTTCCTCCACCCTAACACCCACCCTCCACTACCCTCACCTCTGTTGGAAAATATCCTCCTAGCTATACACCTACACAAATTGAAGCAAAAGAACACAAGAAAGTTTACATAGTTTGGCCATTACTGCCTACACCCATGAATGAGAAGGTATCAAAATCATTAAACTTAGGAGCAAAATTACAATCATCAATAGATAACTTTGGCAAGACTAAAGTTACAAATCATCCTAGACAATTTTTGTAGACAAAGTTGCAATCATGACAACTTTTGGGGAAAAATTGCAAACTCTCTGCCACAACAACTTTTGAGAACAAAGTTACAAACCCTCCACCACAACTTTTATACTGCCACTACTTGCAAAACACGCCGCCTAACCTTCACATTGCCAAGAAGACTTTCTCACAAGGGACCTACACCTGGATCTACTAAAACTCCTAACATTTTTCTTCATTCTCATACCTCGATCAGTTCTCCTCACAAGTATTTATAGGCCAACAACAATTTATGAGGTAATAAACTAATTACAACCTCAATCCTATTAATCAATGAGGGTCCTTGCTGCAGACATTTATAGGGAAATCTATACTCTAATACCACTTTGTCCCGACCCAAAATCAAGTCATGACAGCATGCAAGATTACGACATCTACGAAAGCTCATTGACTAGCCTAAATGTCATTTAACTCAATTTACCAATAATTGATAATAAAACCTTGTTTGACTAATACTTAACCAAATAAACATAGTTAATCATTTACACTGTCATAACTAAAATAAATAATAATAACTAATAAGTGCTAAAATTAAGCGTGTAAAAGCCTGATTCTAACTATCAGGAACAACTGACATAACTAAATAAACAAAGAAATGGTACTAAACTGGCCCTACTACAAAATGGAGCTCACCAGAGCTTGGAACTGTGACTACTACTAGGCTTAAGGATCAACTGTAAGGTCCTCAACCTGATCTGAAAATGAAAGAGATAACGAGTGAATTCATCACTCAATGAAAAAAGTTTAAAATCCAATGCAAAAACCACTTAAAATAATAAACATTTAATGGTCATTGTAACACCCCTACTAGCTGCTTACGCTTAAATCGTAAACAATGCTTACAGGATTGTTAACTACTTTGGTTGGAATACTTTTAGTCCTATTTTATCCTTGAAAATATTCTTTAATTGAAAATATGGACCAATTTAAAACTTTTTCCTTTCTTTATTAAAACTTAAAATATGAGCCACGCTTCTCCAAGAAGGCATACATATATACGCAAGCGATCGAGTCCACCAGGTTTAGGCGTGTTAGTGACATAGTAATTAATCATCTAAAGACCATCCATAAAAACATAAGTTCCATTCATACATACGGGTCCAAAAACGATTACACATTTAGTATTATATATACATATACACTTACTGCACATATGAGCTAATGACAAATGTAATCCATTTAGCTAGTACAAAATACAAAACTCTTAAATAACACGATGCGTAGATAAATATTGTTGCCCTTCTGCTTCCCTAGGATGCCTCGATGCCATGACCTTTATTCGTCCAGCAATGCCTCCTCCCCTCTAGTGTACCCGTCATACTCGCCCGGAATCATAAATGAGTGGGGAATGAGAACATCGCGTCTTCAGTGGAAATCCTAGGGCATAACTATCCATTTTTTTCTTTATTTATGATCTAGGCCGCTCAGGAGATCTCTAGGTGTATTATACTAAAATCCCTACTTATTATTACTTTAATCCATGCTAGTCCAGAGCAGTTTTATCTAATTTACTAGGTGATCAGCGTATTCTAGTTTTTGCATTACCTATCAAAGGAAAACTTATCATGCTTACTACTCCTATTCACTTGAGGCACGTGACATCGGATAACGTACTTTCGTACCGCATAACATTGTAGAGGCCGTCTTGTGCCACCTTGGTCACTCGACATTGCTTTATCGTATACATATATAATCACCATATCCATACATCTCATATAACATGCATGAGGGGATTTAGGTAGTTCTCTTATGCGCCCTATCAGGTATTTCCATCAAGGAAGCATCTTTCTCGTCTTTTCTTTGTCCTTCATTTCTCTTAGTACCAAGTGGGATCGTCATCCCCTCTTCAGGTACTAGCATTTTTTCTTTTTTATCCTGTACCCAGTAGGACAGTCATCCCCTCGCCAGTCACCAGGTATGGCCTTCTTCTCTTTTATGTTTTGTACCCAATGGGATCGTCGTTCCCTCGCCAGGTACAACTTCTTTTTCTTTTCAATTCTGTACCCAGTGGAACTGTCGTCCCCTCGCCAGGTACAACCTGCTTTTCTTTTCTATTTTATACCCAGGGGGACAGTTGTCCCCTTGGCAGATACAATACTCATTGGGATTGTTCTCCCTTCGCCAAGTACAATACCTAGTGAGACTATTATCCGCTCGCCAAGTGAAATCTTCTCTTCTTGTCTATTTTATACCCAGTGGGACCATAGTCGCCTCGCCGGGTATGACTTTCTTTTCTTTTCTAATCATAATTTGCTTTATTCTCATATTGTATATTTTCTTACAATTGTTAGGCTTGCTTTAGTAATATTAATCATTCCTTTTTGCCGAATGTGAGGGGTGTGTCCGTAGACGTGCCAAGAGAGGGGGATTTCCCTATTCATATAACTATGTTCATATCTTCAAGGTCTTCCAAGCACATTGTGGTCGGAACCTTCTTAAGATCTTATTCGTTCCCTATGTTCAATTATCATCGTTTCTTAGTTACGCGATTGTCCTTCTAGTTATCTAAGGTTTTCCTAACATTCTAATGGCAACCCATTTCCTTATGATGCATAATAATAAATATGTATCACATATACAATTAATCACATACAATTCCTTTGCATAAATTATGGTGACATAGTGCTTGTTGGGATATACATACACTAGGGGACTTCTCAGGTCGCTCAGCTATCTGTCTATTGTTGCTCAGTGGACTAGGGTTTACAGGTTGCTTAGCGCCCTCTTCAGGGTCGCTCAAAGCCACTGGGAACTCTCAAGTCACTTAGCGGACTAATAGGGTGGCTCAGCTGCCTGACGTGAAAATATTTGAACAACCTTATTCTTTTTCTTCAAAATTTTAGTTATCAAAAATCCAAAGGGTCCAACACTTCACTTTGTAATTTATTCCAAAAACTCATGTCATAGTTCATTCTTGGAATGACCATAGATCACATGAACATCATTTGACACCAAAAACAAACTCAAGAACATCAAAAGTGCTCTCAAAACCAAAATGCCTTGGGAGAAACATATCTTAGTTCAAAACTTATTTTTTTTGCCAAAATCCTATTTGACAAAAAGGGCTTAGAATATATATGACAAGGAAACCAAAATCACTAATGGAATGAAAACAACCCAAGAAAAGCATGAGATCTACACAAGGGTAGAAACTATGTCTAGGAGAAAAGCTTATTTTTGACATCAAATATGTTCATAAAAAAGTTCTAGAATCTTGCAAGAAACTCAAATATGTAGCTAGATTCAAAAACAAGCATGGAGAACCTAAGGAACCCTAACTTGGCCGAAATTTTCAAGAGCTTGGGAGGACATAAAAATTGCATTTTATTGATGTGGAAGACAAGGGGAAACCAAATATAGAATTACCTCAAGCATAGGCAAGCATTAGAAGCACATAAGTGCATATAAACTCACCTAAACGCAAAACAAATGGTATGAGCTTGTAGGGGAGGATGATTTCTTTTCGATGAAGGGAATATGATGATTGGAGAAGTATTTGGTGGTGTTTGGGGGTGTGGAAGCCACGATTTTGGTGGAAGTATTTGTAATGGTTATGGAATTTTTGTAGTTGCTTGAAAAGAGAAACGATTATGTTAAAAAAATGATGATGAGCTTTCTTTTTCTTTTAGAAATAATGAAGGAAATGAAAGTTTATGGAGATGGTGGAAGGAGAGAGATAGCGTGCTTAGTTTTGAGAGAGAGAAAGGAGAAGAAATTTGATTTTGACATGTCTTATGTGTTATAAAGGATAATTGCGAATTCGAGATGCATAAAAAAGCTAAAATACAATTTTTTTTACTTAAGTTTTACTATGATTATAAAAGTCGATTATAACTAGGGGTGAGAATAGGCAACTTATTTTAAGTTCAGTGAGACTTAAACCCAAGATCTCTGCCATTCACAACAATGCCTTATCCACTAGGCTAGCATTACTTTTTGCAACATTTTATGCAATCATATTTATTAATATAATTTTATTATTTAATTTTTCCTTTTTAAAGAAACCTTAATCTAAAGAGTCCCCAGGACTCTCCCACAGTCACACTTTCATCTCATCTGAATAATGTGAGAGAGCTTTGCTGGCATTTTCTTTTTTGTTTTTTGTTGGTAAAATGTCATATATCAGTGATAAACTTGCATGTGTATTTTTTTATCATAAAAAATAAAAAATAAAAAATAAATATTAAAATAAAATAAAATATGCAATTTTTAATTTTTCAAAAATAATCATAACAAATTATTATTTTTGTTAATAACTTAATTTCTTAATATAATAATATTCTAAAGTAAAAAACTGATATATATATATATATATATAAAGGTATTTCTTGAGAGAAGGGAGAGAGTTTAACAGCAAATATAGCATTTACTATATAATAAGCAAGGTGTATAAATTCAATATAAATCAAAAAGACATTTTCAATAAAGAATTGAAATCTAAAGTTGCAAGCTGCCGGGGTATGCCCATGAAGGAACAGATCAAAAGATAAGTCTGAGCAATGTGAATATCCTTTATGTGAGAGGAAAATCAAATTTTCATCCATTGATTTTATCATTAAGAAACCAAAGTTCATATCCCAAAAAAGTTTGCTCAACTTTGTTATGTATATCACCAATTCTCTTGCTTAGTATGTGATAGTAAGATCATCAACAGAATATATGACATTTGACCAACAAAAAATAAATAGAAAAATGCCAGCAATACTCTCTCACATTATTCAGATGAGATGAGAGTGTAAGTGTGGGAGAGTCCTAGGGACTCTTTAGACTATGGTTTATTTAAAAAAAATTAAACGGTTTATTTTAAAAAAATTAAACAATAAAATTATATTAATAAATATGATTGCATAAAATGTTGTAAAAAGTAATGGTTGTTTACTGAAGGAGGCTTTGAAAATAGCCTGGACCTGGCCTTTTTGTCAAACAGGCCAAGCCGCAGGTCCTGACAGGCGGCCTGACCTATTCCCACCCCTAATTATAACTAAAACACTGTGAGAGTGAGTCTCACATAGGTCTCTAGTCCATGATGGTCCTCAAATAGAGACAGAGTTAGCCTCAAGGACATGTAGGCTAGAACCTAGCTTTTGAATTATAGCTTCGATTGATGAACTGTCAAAAGTTTTGAAATCAACGCATAATAAGGATGAGCATAACCTTGATAGAGGTACGTGAACTGGACTTGAGACCCCCTATTTGAATCTCTGGTCCAATAGTTAACTTAATAAGACTGATAATTTACTTTTGGATTGATGGGACTATTTTGTCCTATATCTTGACTAAAATATTATATTTTATTATGTGATTGTCTAATTCAAATACATACTTAACTAAGTCCTCAAATGGAGAGAGAGTTAGCCTCGAGGACATGCGAGCTATTACCTAAAACTTTTGAATTATATCTCTGATTGATGAATTGTCAAAAGTTTTGAGATCAACACATAACAAGAATGAGAATATTCTTAATACCTTGAAGGTACGTGAATTAGACTGGAGATCCCTCTTTAAATCTTTAGTCCAATGATTAACTTACTAAGACTGATAATTTACTTTCGGATCGATGAAACTATTTTTATCCTGCTTTTATTAAAATATTATATTTTATTATGTGATCCTCTAATTTAAATACATAGTTAACTAAGAGGATAAGTTTAATGTTAATTGCGAGTTACAATACCTAAAGACAACATTCCATCATACAAAAAAATTAAGATGTTACAACAAGCACGAGGGATAATCCTAAAATTTCTAGCACGCTCTTCTCAATAGGGATTTTCTGTGTCAAATCGCTTCGTTTCGTTTCAATTCGTTTCCTCTTCAAAAATTCTCGCTTCCCTCTTCTCTCCTCATTCCCATTGCGCTCTCTCTCTCTCTCTCTCTCTCTCTCTCTTCCAAAACCCTTTTCTACACTGTTTCTCATTTTTCTCTCTCTTTCCGATTAGGGCATAACGATGCCCCTGTTCCTCTCTGACGAGGAGTACTCGCAGTGCTCCGGCGACCCCGTCGCCATCACCGCCAAGGCCGATGCCTACATCCGAGGTCTCCTCCACGACCTCGACACCCTCAGCGCCCGCTCCCACGCCGCCGATATTAACGCCGAGCAGAACTGCTCCTTCGTCGAGCAGAAGTACCTTTCCCTCGCCGCCGACTTCTCCGCCCTCCAGTCCCGCGTCCACGAACTCCAGTGCGACCTTGACCAACGCCAACGCGACCTCGACGAAGTGCGATCGCGGAACCACCAAATCAATCTCCAATCGGTACCGGAAAATCAGAAATCTCCGCTTCAAAGCATTTCGAAATGCCTATTGCGGTTTCGAAGTGCTAATCATCGCTTTGTTGTTCTTGTTGTTATGATTTGATGGTGTGTTATTTTTGTTTGGTTTTGTAGGTTGAGAAGGATAGGGAGATAGAGAGGTTGAGGACAGAGGTTGGTGAGCTTCACAAGTCGAAGAGACAGCTGATTGAGCTCAACGAGCAGAAGGATTTGGAGACTAGTGAGAAGAATGCTACCATCAAGAGCTACCTTGATAAGATTGTTAGTCTTTTAATTTATTTTTTATTTTGTGGTTTCTCTGAATTTTTGGTGTTTTTGTTGTTGTTGGTGGTGGTGGTCTTTTGGTTTGTTAGATGAATGCTTGCAGTGATGATGTTTTGATGGTGTTGTTGTTGCTGAAGGTTCATTTGACTGAAAATGCTGCTCAGAAGGAGGCCCGTGTGAGTGAACTTGAGGCAGAGTTGCAGCGGTCCCGGGCTGCTTGTACTCGCTTTGAACAGGTCTTTTGTGGTTCTCTTTTTGTCAGCACTTTGCTATGGTTTCCCGTTTGTTTTGTGTGCTTGTAGAGAGTACTAGTGGTACTGAGTTGCTTCAACGACTGTAGCATGCAATATGGCTGAACTGCTTTGAGCATTTCAGTTGAGCTGGTCTGAGTGTTCGTACTCTGAAATTGTGAAATGTGTCTAAATGCTTTACTGCTCTTGTTATGCACTGGGTGTTTTCTTGTTTCATCTATAAGTGTGTTATATTTGTGGGCAGGAGAAGGAGATTCTTGAGAGGCAGAATGCTTGGCTTAATGATGAGCTGACAGCTAAAGTCAACAGTTTCTTTGAGCTTCGAAGAAAACACACAGAATTGGAGGCTGATATGTCTTCCAAGCTTGCAGATGTAAGCGAGTTTAGTGTTGCTGTAGAAAATGATATATTTTTTTGTTTATTTCATTTGTTTGTTAATATATTTGACTTACCGTCAACACTTTCAGGTAGAGAGACAATTCAATGAATGCTCTAAATCTCTACAGTGGAATAAGGATAGAGTGAGGGAGCTAGAAGTGAAGCTTAAATCCATGCAAGAGGTGGAAAATGTTAATGAAATGTGATGCATGGTTTGCTTTTATGTCAAGCCTTTCCTTATTTATCTCTTTTTTATTAGGAATTAATTTCAGCTAAAGATGCTGCTGCAGCCAACGAAGAGCAATTGTCAGCTGAACTTTCCACTGTGAGTGTTATGACAAACTTTGGCATATTTGATCACTCCCAATTCTTTTGTTCTAAATCTAATATGGTTAGGCATTGTATATAGCTTAATGTCAATGTCTATAGACTTTTCTACTCTGCGTAGTACTGGACTCTACTGTAGATGAGGGGTTGAACAAAATGGAAAGAGAGACTTTGACTGTAAATTAAAACTGTTGTTTACAATGCTTGAATATGATCATTAAATAAAGGAACATAGTAGATGTATAGCATATGAATTTTCCAAATCAACTAGTGTGTGCCTCTCTGTGCCTTTATTGTTTTTTTCCCCCATTCCCCCCCCCTCTTTTGTTGGTATAGATAGCATAAATTTATTCCAGAAAGAGGGAATGTACAATCTGGGGCATGGGGGGAGGTATCCCCAAAACACAAAAGCTAATAACACCAGAACATGAAGAATGTGAAAAGCTTATCATTGTTATTGTATATGGAGGTGGATCTCTCATGGAATAGTCATGAGTAGAACAGCACAGAAAAGCTAAAAACCTACTCGTATCCTGTTGCAAGTTTATAAGCCATGAGCACGGAATAGAGAGAAGCCAAAATCTTAATCATATCCTGCAGAAAAATCGTAAGGTTTTTCCCAGCTGCTTTGTTGCAGTGTTTTTGTGGGTAGCTGCATCACACTGTGTTATGTCAGTAATTACTTAGCTCCCGCAGAAGAGAATTTTGTACCCTTGCCCATCGTACCACTGTACTTGAAACCTAGACCTAGGCTCACCGTTCACAGTCACAATAAAGTAGCAATTGAGAAGTACAAGAAAAATTGTGTGATACGTGCAGTAATTTTTTGCACTGTTGTAACTCTTCATTTTGCTGATACTCTGTATTGTTTGAGGATTAAGGTAATTATTGGGATAAACAGCTATGTTTGATTGTATTGTTGTCTATGTCATGGAATCTAATGCTTCAGCTTCATACTTTTGTTTTATAAAATCCATAGTAGTCAATCCCTGATTGCAGCATGGAGTGGCCAACCCCAAAACCTCTACAACGTTGTAGAGGATAACTGGATAACTATGAATAATTTCTTATTTCTAATACACATAACATGTGTTCCAAAAAAAAAAAAAAAAACCTTGCCCCCCCCACACACACACATTTATATTCAATGTTAATACTCTGAAGTCATGGCTTAAAAGACACAATCATCAATAATAAGGCTTAGCTAATAACAAGAAGTCAATAACAGTGATAATAAATTGATACAATGGTTACTGGACACTGGAGAAACTACCAAAAGATAGATGAGCATTGGTGGAAAAGCTGGAAACAGAGCAATGAAGTGTGAAATATAGAAACTACTCCTTGTGAGGGAAAACTGGTGATATATTTTCTTAGTTCATTTTGTGCCATGGTTCTGTCTAAGGAGGAGCTTAGATTGCCCTGTTTTGGGAGAGTGAAGAAGATGCTACCAGCTGAAAATGCAGAAGATGGATTGATAGGTTGAAGATGGTTAGTTGAGGGAAAATTGCAAATTCCATCAGGTTAAGTGTGGGCAAAATAGAAATTTAATCAGTTTAAGTAAGGGTAAAATATAAACTTTAATAAATTAAGCAAAGGAAAATAGAAACTTCACAGTAGTGAGAACAAACATGGTATTTAGCTTAAAAAGATGGAAAAAAAGATAGGGTTTCACCCTAGACTAGTGGTGGCTTGATTGTTTTTTGCGTCATCCCCTCTACTAGTGTATGTGGCGATCCGCCGTGATGGGGAAATACAATGCTATGCCAGTGCTGTTGCGTGCTCTGGCTCCTCTGTGACACTTCTGTGATAGCGGCAGTCAGTGTGATTAGCTACTCTAATAAAATCTAATGATGAGGGAACAGTCATGCATATAATTTAGGGTTCATATTTTATGCAGATATATTGGTGATATTTGTAAAAAGTGTATTTGATTCTCATGAAACCAAAAGAAAAATAGTGGAGAAAGTAGAACAGAGAAAATGCCAAGTGCTGAGTAGAGAGTCATGAAAACAGAGAGAATTTGAGAGAAGAGAATTAGTCTTCTGATTCTTCTGAATGAATGAGATTTTACTACTGGAATTTCAAATTTATGTGTATACTGTTCTTCTGTTGCTGATCCTACATTACAACCTAATCTTGGTCCTAGGTAATTGACCCTAGTATACATCTATCACTTTATAAGACAGTTGTCTTGCAACAGAATTCAACTGCCACTAATGGCCAGTGCTGAGTTCTGATAGAATGTATTGCAGCTGTACAAGCTGCTGCATCAAGCTTTGCCATAAGCTGCTGAGCTAAGCCTTTACTACTACTCCTATGTAATGGACTATTTTTATTGCGGCATTGATACTTGAGAGTATGATTTAATAGTAAAATGAGAAAGAGTAGAGAGGTGAAGTGCAATTATGTTGCTGATAAGCAATCCTCTGAAGCAAGGAAATCCATGTTCATGAAGTTCTACCAGAGAGTCAGGGTGCTACAACCATAGTTATTACAACTGGACCGGACCTGCAGCTTTGGACCGGAAACCGGTGAACTGGCCACTGGTCTGAATCTGGGTTGGTAGTTGGACTGGTTTCGCATTTGAACTGGTCAAAGCTGGTCAAACTCGGCTTGAATAAGAGGGACCCGGCTTTTTGTGGCAATGAAATTTTTAACATAAATTCCATCAGTGTGAGTCGAACCCCTTCCAAGAAGGAAGGTGTCACACTCCATCACCACCAGGCTAGGAAAGCCCTAATGCTATTATGTCTCATTAATTATATATTATACATTTAATTGAACCAAGTTGTATTTTTACATATTAATTTAATTAAATCCGGTTCAAAAGTGAACCAGTGATTGTGTGGTGCCACCAAGTTGACCACGATCAAGTTTAACAACTGGCTACAATGCTTTCCGCTACCTTTGCCTATTTGAGATATTGTTTTTAGGCAGCCATGAGCAGAACACTAAATAGTCAAGAGAAGTTTAAAAAAAAGGGTCTGTCCCTGACCCAAATAACGTTTGTGGGCACAGATGTATGTTCTGTGGAAGTAAAATTGTCTTGGCAATATATGAACTGTGATGTATTTTTCAATATAATGAGATTTAATTTTTAATATTTCTTGTTTTTTATTGTGTATTTTGAATATGTCCTGTTTTTAGGTTAATAAGCTTAATGAACTATATAAAGAAACTTCTGAGGAATGGGCAAGAAAAGCAGCAGCGTTAGAGGGAGTGATAAAAGCAATGGAGGTAAAGTTTGATTGTAATTATGCTGTTTTCTGATGTTTGGAATTGGGCAAATTAGAATGCTAAGATATTCTTTTTGATGTCACTTCTGTTTAACAGTCACAACTAAAGCAAGTTGAAGATGATTATAAAGAGAGACTCGAGAAGGAATTATCTGCTAAAAAACAGGTTGAAAAGGTATTTTATTCTTCCTAAGACACTTGTTGATGGTCAGTGTCATATTTGCTTTCTATCTTACACGTAATGAGTTTTTATTTTCAAAGAAATAATAATGAACTTGATCTAGTCACTTAAAAGTCAGATGTATGGGCGTGTCAGCTAGAAAATGATTTTGGCTATTATAGTTATGGTTGATAATGGTGAATACTCGGGGGGGGGGGGGCTGCTCTTCCTCTCATCTTATTTTTGCATAGTAGATTTTTAGTCAAAATACATTATGTGCTCAAATGCTCAAATAATCATGTCTATCTATTTGGTGGTTTGTAGGAGGCTGCTGATTTGAAAGAAAAGCTTGATAGGTGTGATGCTGAAACTGAGGCAAGGAAGAAGACCAATGAACTGAATCTTTCGCTTAGCAATTTTACTGCTGAACGGTATGTGGATCACAACCTTTTGCTCTTTTGAATTACTAGATTTTACTTAGTTTCCCATAATGTTCCTACAACTAGTTAGTTCTAATTTTTTGTAGTGAGGATCTCTAATCCTCCTTTCTCCTTGTACTATTGTTTTCTTCTTAATGAAATTCTTTTATTGCAAAAAGAAACCATCTCTCCCATAAGCTTAGGGTCTGCTTTGGAGATTTTGGGAGGATGGAAGGGAGTGGTTAATAATGGAATGGAATGGACAGTTATATGTCAATCCCTTTTTGGGGGTTTACAGAGAGAGGGAGGTGAGTCCTCCTAGTGTTGTTCGGTTGTTACAATATAAGGTAATGGATAGGAAAGATATTTAAATTTTGTTTTCTATTAGATATTAGCAATTGTGAGTTTGGTTGTTTTTAAGGATAGCATTGTAATTCTACCAAAATTAGAGGGCACTTTTGCGATCGTCCCTCCTTGACTTCCCAAATTGGGGGCACAAGAAATCTCACCTATTCAATGTCATGGAAGGGACTTCTCGTCCATCCTTAGCCATTTTGTTCCCCTCTAAATAATAACTACCAAACACACTTCATTCAAGTTGCCTCAGCCTTCCATGCCACTCCCTTGCTTTCCATCCATCCAAACACATCCTTATGCTGTTAGGTAGTGGTAATTGAATGAATTTATATCTTAACACGCCTCTTCACGCAAGAGCCTCTTGGGCTTGAAGTTTTGACAATGCATAGAGCCACCTACTTTGTGCTGACATTCTTATTTTATATAGGAGAATGAGGACGGAAAAATTCAAACTCTGGACTATTTGGTTATAGAGGCATTGATACCTTTTCATGAACCATTCTAGATAGAAAGATGTAGTTAATAATCTAATTTCTTAGCTTTTGTCCTAGAAAGATGTAGTTAATAATTTAATTTCTTAGCTTTTGTCCTATGCCTATCATATATCAACTAACCTACAAAAAATGTTCTTAATACCTTGTGTCTTTTTTTTTTTTGGGGCGGGTAACAGGTGGGTTGGTTCAATTGATGATGATAACATGGTTGATGAAAATAGCTTGTTAGTCCCAAAAATTCCTGTTGAAGTTTCTGGAACAGCATTAGCTGCTTCTCTCCTGCGAGATGGGTGGAGTGTGAGTTATCAAAGTTTTACTTCCCATACTGGCATCATTTTTTACTTTTGATTCTTGCAAATAAATCGTCTCACCTTATGCCTCTATTCACTGAAGTTGGCCAAAATGTATGCGAAATACCAAGAGGCTGTTGATGCATTTAGGCATGAACAATTGGGCAGGAAGGAGTCAGAGGCAATTTTGCAACGGGTATGGCCCCCTCCCCCCTCCTTTTCCCCCATAATCCAGAACGAATCGTTTGTCAATGCAATGTTTAAATGTATCTTGATGTTATTCTGGTGCTAATTTGCAATGTGGAGAAGTTGACTGCAATGCTCATTACTTGTTAAAAATAAGAAACATTTTACAAGAAATGTATTTTTTTCACCATTCATATTTGAGCAAACACTCTCTTTGGCTATCCCGTTATAGAAGGGTCATTAGTTTGGTCCTCCATTAATGAAAGTATTAAAATGCTCCTTCAATGCTATTTTTGGGATCTGGTGCGTCCTCCAAGCACCAATTTGTTGTCACAAATGCACCGAATGACCAATTCAAGTTTAAAAATTGACTTTGATGGGCCATTTTGATTATCGTTGGTAGATCAAACTAATGACACTTGATTTTTGGATTATCAGAAATGCATGTTTTGATTCTTGGG
Organism: Nissolia schottii; assembly: GCA_003254905.1. Lineage (NCBI taxonomy): Eukaryota > Viridiplantae > Streptophyta > Magnoliopsida > Fabales > Fabaceae > Nissolia > Nissolia schottii. The sequence continues at coordinate 248,362 of QANU01113591.1, read as the reverse complement.
TGTAAATTTGTTTTGCATTTATTGAGCCTTTTGGCATTATCATCTTTGAATTGCATTTTGGTTGTTAGATTACACTTTTGGATGCTCTCTCTTCTATTTGGAGATGACTTGATTTAGTACATCTATGTCCGGTACTGTAAAGTTTGAAGATTATGTTTTAGGAACATCTTGTGTGTTGTGATATTAATTCAATTTGACTCTTGTTTGTCATTTTTTCATAGTTGACTGGTAAATATGTTGTTAAATTTTGTTTTCCCCCCTCCATATGATTTATTGAACACACATGTATATTTTCCTTCCCTCCCTGTCCAGTAAGTTGAAGTTGATGTAATCTTCTATTTACAGGTTCTGTATGAGTTAGAGGAGAAAGCAGAAGCCATTATAGATGAAAGAGGTATATCTTTTTGGTGGATTGAATGGGAGTTTAGTCTACCAGCTTTTAACTTAGATTGAAACATCATTAAATCCTGAAACCTACATTTTCATATTCTTTATTGCTTTGCAATGAGTTTTCCTAGATTACAGAAAACGTAGATGTTGTGATTCTGCTGCTTTTTTTTTTTTTAATTATTTGTATATGTTATGTGAATTTGGCCAGTAGTGCATGATGGTTGTTTTTTTTTTTGCTTGCTTTTGTATATCATGATCTTGTTGGTGGTAGCCTTGTTATCTAATGGTTTTTTGTGCACTGCTCGTTGGGGAAAATAATTACAGGTTGAATAATTTAGTTTGGAGTTCTTGATGGGCTGTGTAAGAAGTTCTCGTATTTTACTATGCTGAATTTTCTAGTAAAAATCACTCCTATCTGATGTCACTGCAGAGGAAATGCTATGCCTGCATGGTCACTGTTACTTTGTTTATCATAACTACTTTTCTACTAAAACTAATATACTGGTGTTCTTGCAGCGGAACATGAAAAGATGGCTGATGCATACTCCTCGATGAACCAGAAATTGCAGAATTTCCTTGCTGAAAATGCTAACTTGGAGAAAACCATCCAAGAACTGAAGGTTACTACATAAAATATTGTTTCATTTACATTTTTTGGTTTAATGTAGAGTTGCTTAGGTGTATCTCTTTCAGGCTGACCTCAAAAGGCGTGAACGTGATTATAATCTTGCCCAGAAAGAAATTGATGACCTTCAAAAACAGGTAAGTAAGAAGGCACCCTTTCCCCCTAATGGTTGACATTGTGTTATATGTATTTCATCAAACTAATTATGTTAGATTGGAGTCTTTGGTAATGTTTTTTGTGGAGGTAGTAAAAGATCAGAAAAAATTATAGGTGAAACCATTAATGGTTTGATTTTTGACATTGTTTACGAACATTGTGATACTGTTTGATTCATGTTACCGACCCCTTTAGTGGGACAAGGATTGGTTGTTGTCATTCAGTCACATGGGTGATGGGTGTGATAATGTAAATGTGAATCTGTGGAAAACCAGGAACAACTCCGACTAGTGTTTCTTTTCATATTTACATTTGTTTTTTACTCTGGTCAGTGGTCAGCACTTTATTCTCCATTTTTGACTAGTTACATTGGTGGCTTTGGTATTGAGAATTTTTTGTTTTGAGCTTTTTATGTACTTCATGAGTACACATTTTGCTTGAAATGTCTTTCTATTTCTTGCACTCAACTAGCATTTTATGCTTCACACCTTCACCAATCTCCCTTTCTCTGTTTTGTATGATGGATTTGAGATGCCATAACCATCCTACATATGGTATAATGTGATCTTCATTCTTTTTCTCAAAAATGTTGCTAAGTCAAGCTTTATTGTAATTGGATGCATGGGGAGAGGGAGAGGGATGGAGGGAGAGAGGGGGATAGAGAGAGAGAGAGGGAGTGAGATGGATGGAGAGGGGGAGAGAGAGATGTGCACAATGATTTCCTGCAGAATGTTTTATGCTGCGACCTACATACTTGTTCCTTGATAGCAGCTACACTAGGTTTTGGGTGGTACTTTGTAGTAGATACAACTGTGACATTTCTGCTGCTGTAATGCATACACAAACCGAGTCAAAATGGTAGCTTGTTATAAGTATTTTTTGTATTTCAAATTAAATTGTCTCTTATTGGAAATTGTTTGTTTATTATATTGTTAGTAAGGTCAAGATTGCTAACTTTGTCCTTCTTGTTCAGTTCGGTGACAAGTCTCCATTTACCCTATATTATTAAAGTATCCATTATTAATGAATGCTTGATTCCTTACAGGTAACAGTAGTTCTGAAGGAATGCCGAGACATACAACTTCGTTGTGGATCAGTTGGGTATGATATAGTTGACGATGATACGAATATTGCTTCAAGGACAAGTACAGAGACTGAAGCTGAAAAAGTTATCTCAGAGCACCTTGTAAGACTTTTTTTTTGGGCTTCATTGTAAGCGAAAACCTTTTTTTTTTTTTTTTTTAAATACTTCTTGAACTCATTTGTTTCATTGTTGTATGTGTTCAATTGAAATTTGGGATGCAGTTAACCTTCAAGGACATTAATGGACTAGTTGAGCAGAATGTTCAACTTAGAAGCCTTGTACGCAATCTTTCTGCCCAGATTGAAAATCAGGATGCAGAATTTAAGGTTGGTTGATAATGAAAACTTTTTCCAACCCTGTGCAGCAGTGTGTGAAGATCATTAATATCTGATTTTTTTTCCCTGTACTGTTAATTTGCAGGAGAAGCTTGAAATGGAGCTGAAGAAAAATACTGAAGAAGCTGCTTCTAAAGTTGCGGCTGTTCTTGAGAGAGCTGAAGAGCAAGGGCGCATGATTGAATCTCTTCATAGCTCTGTGAGCTTTTATGACTGTTTTTTTAATTGTGGTTATAATGGGATTTCTGCAACATGAGTAGTGGGTTGTTTTCCCCTTTTCTTTTTCTGTTGAATTAAAAATCAGTTTACAGTTCCCCATAGGATTCACGCATAGGATGCGCAGAACCCAAATTGTAAATGTCGTAGGTTATAACCATTGGGAAAAACATCCTGATTTATGATGTTCTACCTTTGTGTTAATCTTCTCTGAGTTGCTATTCATTGTGTTGTTTACTATTCATGCATCTTTAAGTTTGTTCTTATGATTGCTAGTTGTTGTAGGTTGCAATGTACAAGAGGTTGTACGAGGTGGAGCATAGCCATCATTTATCTCACACCCATTCTTCAGAAGCTCTTGCAGGTACAAGAAATATTCATTTACTGATTTTTTGATTTGATCCTTTTTTATTTAGCAATTCATTTGAGTGAGAATAGGGGCTTGATTCAAATGTGAGGCTGAGAAGCCTAGGAAAAAGATAGGATTTATGGTACCTTTTCCTTTGCAGATTTGAAATTGTTGTTGTTTATCCATATGCTTGATAATTGAACCTCGTGGTATCTGAATGGAACTGTAAAATAAAAAAGACTGCACATTATTTTGGCCGTGGAATTTTAATCGTTGGCTTAATTGTCTGTTGGTTCTCCCGCATGATGTTGTTGTTGTTATTTTTATTATTATTATTCACTGCACTTGCAATATCAGTGTTTGGCATGTACATACGTTACATGATTTCCTAGGACATTTTTTTTTTTTGGAAATTTGCATCAGTACTGCGGGGATATCATAAGGTTTGGATGGATGAATGGGTTTGTTTGAACTATTGGTTACTTTTTCCATTTAGTTTTGTTCTTGTCTTGTGTTGTAATCAGGCTTCCTTGGTTATCAGACTATATAATTCTTGCCATATTGGCATAACCTCCTGCCCAAGGATAGAGAACATTGATGGATGTGTGATTCCTCCCATCTCTCTGTTTAGCTAAGGATAAGATGTTAATGGTTTAACTTTGTCAGATGTCAATTAATAAATTGGTTTATCATTGCATGGTAGTTATGCTTGTTTGTTGCAAATGATAGGTGTTAGGCAATTGTATTCTTTTTTAATTTTAATTTTTGTTATTGGTTGTTTATGTGCACTTCAGTATTATTGGAATGTTATGAAGAATACCAATATGCACGGAATATTGTATGTATCCTAATGAAACTATTGGACTATAATGATTTTTGAATTAAATTTGTCTGTGCCACCTAGACTCTTAGCATCTTACATTTTTCAGTTCTGAACTTTTCAGCTGTCACAGATGGTCGTACAAACAATATTGCAACTACGATTGACAATTCACAGGTAAGGATGATGTTGGGACTCCGTGTAACAATCAATTCCAATTTCATATTTCTTATCTCCCGAAAGTTAAAACTATTAGCTGAAGGTTCATTAATGATATTTGTTTTAAAAATTTATATCACATTTTCTTCTACAAGAAAATATATCATGTTCTCTCGTGTAGAAGCTCTTTCAGCTTGAATAATGTGCAAGCCCATTTTACATTTTGATAAAATTAAACTTTGTATAGTTTTAAGTGTATTAGCTTGTGTTAATTGGACAAGAGTAGTAGTCTTTAATTTCTGATAAGGTCTGGAAAAATGATGCGGTAGATGTTAAAAGAATAGGTGACAGGATCATAGCATTAAAATTTGTAGTTGAGAGACACACCTTAATGTCATTAGTGACTATGCACCACAAGTAGGATTAGAGGAGCACCAGAGAATTTGCTTTTGGGAGGATTTAGAAGCCCTAGTTCAGGGCATTCCTTTAGAAGAAAAGATTTTCTTAGGAGGGGATCTAAATGGCCATGTGGGGAGGGAAGCTAGTGGATATGAGAGGTTGCTGGGGGAATATGGAATAGGAGTAGACCATACTAGATTTTTTGTTAGCTTTCAATTTTACAATAGCAAACGCATGTTTTAAGAAACGGGACAAACATCTCATCACCTAGAAGAGTGGACAAACTTGTTCGCAAACTGATTTCTTTCGAATAAGAAAATCGGATAGAAAATTTTGCATGAACTGCAAAGTAATACTTGATGACAGTCTAACTTCTCAGCATAGGGCCTTGGTGATGGATGTACATTTTTTGAAGGAAGTGAAGAGAAACAACTAGGAGAGGATCCCAAGGATTAAGTGATGGCAATTGAAGGGCGAAAAACATAGGATTTTCGAAAGAAGGGCTATGGAAGAAGTGAGTTGGGAGATACAAGGAAAGACAAATGAGTTATGAGATAAGATAACCGAAGAGATCAAGAAGGTGGCAAGAGAGACACTAGGGGAATCTAGGGGCCTTGGATTTAAAGGTAGAGAGTCTTGGTGGTGGGATGAAAGCGTACAAGATAAAGTCAAGGCAAAAAAGGATTGCTTTAAAACTTGGTCTAGATGTAAGAATGCTAAAAATTGGGAAAAATATAAGATAGCTAGGAGGGAAACAAAAAAGGCAGTGAGCGAAGCGCGAACTAAGGCTTGTATGGGTATACGGTATACCAATCCTTAGGCACTAAAGCAGGGGAGAAGGGTATTTACAAGTTAGCGAAAAGGTAGGGAAAGAAGAGCAAAAGACTTGGACCAAGTAAATTGCATTAAGGATGAGGAGGGTAAAGTCTTGGTCATAGAACAAGACATCAGGATTAAGTGGAAGAACTACTTTCAGAAGCTGTTTAATGATGGGCAGGAGATTTTCCCACAATCAAATAGATTGAATATCAAGGAAGAAGATCAGAATTATACGTTCTATTGTAGAATACGAGAAGCGGAGGTAAAAGAAGCTTTGAAGCAGATGGAGAATGGTAGGGCAGTAGGACCAGACAACATACCTATTGAGGTATGGAAATGCCTTGGCGAAAAAGGAACATTGTGGCTCACAAAGCTTTTCAATGAGATCATGAAGTCGAAGAAAATGCCAGATGGGTGGAGGAGGAGTGTCTTGGTTCCCATCTTCAAAAACAAGGGAGATATACAAAATTGTGCAAACTATAGAGGGATTAAGCTCATGTGCCACACTATGAAATTATGGGAAAGAGTAATTGGGCAGAGATTGCGACAGGAGACTCATGTCACAGAAAATTAGTTTGGCTTTATGCCTGGGAAGTCTACCATGGAGGCGATCTACCTATTGCGGAGATTGATGGAGAGATATAAGAAGGATCAAAGAGATTTACATATGGTTTTCATTGATTTGGAGAAAGCGTATGATAGGGTGCCAAAAGAGATTTTATGAAAGGTTTTGGAGAAAAACGAGTTCGGATTGCTTACATACAAGCAATCAAAGATATATATGACAGAGTCACAACTAGCATAAGAACACAAGGTGGAACTACAGAGGAATTCTCCATCACCATTGGTCTACATCAAAGGTCAACTTCGAGTCCATATCTTTTCACCCTTGTGTTGGATGCTCTTACTAAACACATTCAAGGCCCAATGCCCCAATGCATGCTTTCGCGGATGACCTTTTTTTTGTTGGGAGAGTTGAGATAAGAGTTAAATGGAACGTTAAAACTATGGAGACAAGCGTTGGAAACACAGTCTTCGTGTAAGCATAAGTAAGACTGAATTTATGGAATGTAGGTTTTGTAAGAGGCGTACAAATCCAAACGTAGAGGTGAAAATTGGAGATGATCGTATATCACACGTCACAAGGTTCAAGTACCTTGGCTCCATTATCCAAAATGATGGAGAGATAGAGAGTGATGTCAATCATAGGATCCAAACTGGGTGGATGAAATGGAGGAGTGCATCGGGAGTTCTGTATGAGAAAAGGGAAAATTTTACCGCACAACTGTAAGACCAACAATGTAATACTGGATTGAATGTTGGGTAGTAAAAAGCCAACACGAGAATTAAACTCAATGTTGCGGAAATGAGGATGCTACATTGGATGTGTGGACATACTAGACAAAATAGGATTAGGAGCGATTGTACTAGGGAGAAGGTTGGAGTAGCACCTATAGTACAAAAGATGGTAGAATCTCGTCTTAGGTGGTTTGGACATGTGAGGAGAAGACCATTAGAAGCCTTAGTGTGGAGAGTAGATCAAGTGACGGGTAACTCATTAGCTAGAGGTAGGGGGAGACCTTTAAAAACTATAGAAGAGATTTAGAAGTTAATGAGTTACATGAAAACATGGCCCTTAATAAGGCACTATGGCATCGCTTGATCTATGTAGCCGACCCTACGTAGTGAGATAATTGTTGTTGTTGTAGTAGTAGTAGTCTTTTGCTTCTATAGTTATTGCAGTACACAGTATATATAACTCAATGCCTTAATTGATTTTTGACCTATGGATTCTTTTTAACTCAACATATGTTGTTTTTTGTAATCAAAGGAAACTGCTAAGATAGCCATGGAGAAAGCTGCAGAGCGTGTGAGATTCCTTGAGGATGATTTGGCAAAGGCTAGGTAAGTTGCTTGCTACAAGATATTCTCTTTTATGATGCATGATGCATCATAATGTGTGTTCTTTACATGATTGTGCCTAGTCACTATATCAGTAGTTTCAAACAATGCATTACAGGAAGCTAGATGCCAAGTATTAATAGTTAGTTGTTCACTTGCTAAAACATACCTGCATTAATCCTGTTGACTGTTGTGGTCTCCAAATTTTATGGATCTTTACATTTATCATTTTTTTTTGGGTCAAAATGTTGTGTTTTTTCTTTGGTAACTTGCTACTCAACTTTTCTAAGAATATTATCTTTTTGGATGGTTTGTGTTTAACGTAATAGGTAAAAAATTGTACTGTTTATACATTTTCGCTCTGTTCTTGTATAATGATTTAGTGTGTATGATTGGCTGGACTCAGAAGATTTAAGATAGGGAACCCTGGCTATTTAGCTCCCACTATATGCAAGGTTTAGGGAAGTGTTGGATTCGCTATGTAGCTGATATAGTGGTAATTGTTGCTTGTGTTTTACTCATAAAAAGGAACTGACTTTTGTGTCATTACTCCCCTTCTTGATTGCTGGTCATAAAATGCCCTCAACTGTTCTTGATGTTTTTTACCTTCTATCTTATGTTGGTTAAGGAGAAGTAATTTAAATTAAATTCTTTGAACTCTCAAAAGGTTCTATTTTGGTTTGAGTAGTAGATATGGCCTTGACTTTTCAAAATTGAAGTCGTTGTTGCTTTTCCTGTAAATGCTGCTGAATGAAGTACTACAAGATACCTTTGGGCTTTGGTAGCGTTGGTTTCTGTGCTGGGACAGAGGAGACAGAGGCGTTGGGGGAAAGAAACATGTTTGGAGTAGGGGACAAAGACAGATAACTTAAAATTTTCTTGTTTCAGGATAATTTTTAAGCTAATTTATGTACCTCTAAGAAGGTGGAATGTATGGAACTACAAAGCTGCTGCTATGGGCTAGGTCTAGGGGGGTTGGATTTACTATGTGGTTGACATGGTGGCAACTGTGACTTTTGTCATTTATAAAAAAAAAAAAAGAGAATTATGACTCCCCTTCTTGATTGCTGGTTATTAAATGTTTCTGATACTTTTTAGCCTACTATCTTATATGCTGATTAAGGAGATGTAGTTGAAATTCAGTTTTTTGAACTCTGATAAGGTTTTATTTTTGAATGAGTAGCATATGGGACTTGGCTTTCCAAAATTCAAGTTATCATTGCTTTTCACATCTTACAAAATCCATATGCATGTGCACAGAACTATGGATAATAGCATCCTTTTAACTAAATTCATTTTATTTCCATATTTAATGCAGTTATAACCAATTAATGGTATTCTTGTTAGGTGAATGGTCTATGAATAAATATACATTTTAAAGTGATTATTTTTAACTAACACCCACTTTATGTATAGTATAATTGGGCTCATAGTCTGAATCTGTATATCTTCAGGAGTGAGATTATTATAGTAAGATCAGAACGGGACAAGTTGGCGCTTGAAGCAAATTTTGCTAGGGAGAGACTTGATAGCTTTATGAAAGAATTTGAACACCAGGTAATTCAATGTCTCTGATATTAAGTGCTTTGTCCTTTCATATCTGTATTGTACTAATTTCTGGATTTTGGGATGATGCTTTAGAAAGCTGAAGCCAATGGTGTTTTAGTGAGAAATGTGGAGTTTTCTCAGCTAATTGTTGACTACCAACAAAAATTGCGTGAAAGTTCGGAGTCCTTGAATGCTGCTGAGGAGCTGTCTCGGAAACTTTCTATGGAGGTTAAGATTTTATTCAATTTAAATGTGGAGCTTTGTAAAATTTATAATTTTTTTTAATAAACTCAGTACTTGCCTTTATTTGTCAGTTGTCTGTTGTAAAGCATGAAAAGGAAATCTTATCAAATGCTGAAAAGCGAGCATCTGATGAGGTTTGCAATTTATCTGAAAGGGTGCATCGCCTGCAGGTAAGGATCATTTCTTATTTTGTATATATTTTGGTAATGCTTAGGACCTTCCTGTGGGCCTGATCTGATTCAAAGGCCACTTAGTGAATGCACTTGGTAGTCCTCTAATGAGGCTTGGGAGAGGGTAACAGGTTTGAAAGCATTAGCAGGAGATGGACCCTCCTGTTCTCCCTGCTTGTTCCCAGTCCTAACAAACTGAGATCCCTACACTGAATCGTTTCTTATTTTATGTATTCCATAAGTTATGCTTATCTTATGCTTAATGTTGCAGGCTAGTTTGGGTACCATACAAAGTGCTGAAGAAGTTCGGGAGGTAGGCTATTGTCAATGCAGATCTTGGTTTCGTTTTCCTTTCATAATTTCTATTTGAAAGTTTATTTGTTATGAAAACTGTAGGAAGCAAGAGCTGCAGAGAGGGTAAAAAAGGAAGAATACATAAAGAAATTGGAGGTATGTTTTCTGAGTCCTGATAAACACTTCTGATAGGAACCTGGTATTTACTCAAATTTATAGACCAGAAAATACTGTTTCTTAATGAAGGAACTGATATTTCCCTTGGGGAAATTCAGTCTCTGAACCAGAAACAACAAGTATTGTAAGTAGAAATGTAGAAAAAGTAAAGAGAACAAATAAAGAATAAGCTTGGGTATTAAGGGACCCTTAGCCCTCCTAGTTCCTCTTAGTTCTTGCCTACCCCTTCAGCTTGATTCTTTCCCATATATAGCTAGCTGCAGCCATTCCTCTTCTCTGTCCTAGTCATCCTAGTATTACTCCAATATGATTCCCTGATTAATGTCTCCGCTGCTCACACCCTATAATTCCTCCTATGTTAATTTCCTGACTCATTTCCTAACTATCCCCACTTGCATTCGTTTCCCTAATTATCCTCTTCTGCATATATTTCCTGAATTATTTTGCATTAATAACTCCTATGATACCACAACATAGTTAACGCCCTCCTCTTATTTGAATAATTTAATAATTACATGGGTACTAACAGCACTCCTCCTCTGTTGAAAAATCACCTTGTCCTCAAGGTGATGGTTTGGAAAACTGAGGCTTCCTCCAGGGCCCCAAACTTTGAAAAATGATGAAAATATGCTTGTAGCATAAAAATGTCCTCCCAGGTCACATGGATCTGATCCAGATTCAACTACTAGATGCAGCCAAGAGAACAACCAGAAAGGCATTATGCCTTGTCTAACAGCAATTCGCAAGGCCACAGTTGCAAAATTTCTCCAAGGAGCAACTGGAGGAGAAACCTCTGCATAACAATTGTAATCTGTATGAATCTTCTGTCCATAATCAGGGCAACATGTCCCTTGAACAGTCCCTCCATTGCTAACCGCGAGACTCATAATTCGTCTTCTGATGTGCATAAATTTGGAATTATTTTCTAATTGAGCAGCAATAACAGTAGTAGTTAGTGACATAACCATTTCAGCCATTGACACTTCTTGAGGTCTCTATAAAATTTGCTTCAACAACATCATTCCATCTCCTCAGACTTGAACTATTATAGTTTGACCCTGACTGCCCTTTTAGATGGTACGAATCTGTCCTTAAATTAGTTGTGGGTATCCATCCCCACAATTATGCCCTCAATGAAGGTACATGATTTAAAAAGATTAAATTCAGGTAATCCTTCACTCATATTGGTTCTGAGCATATGCTGGAAATCTTTCTGAATCTTTAAATTCACAACTCAGCAGGTTGAATCATGTAACCATCAACATCATGAATGGAGATTACCTTGTCTTGGTAGTATTCTGAACAAATGCAATTCCACCCAAGTTCTTGATTCACAAATTCGCTCGACTCCCAAGAATCAATTAATGGTTGTGTATCACTGCATCATCTGTGGGAGGAATGAGCAACTACCATCTTCTTCACAGTATAGTTCAGTAGCTATTAATTCAGAAAGCCTATTCCAGATTTCTCCATACCTCTTTATTTTATTGACTTGATTGGATTCAGCCTGGCCCAATGGATTCAAACAGAAACTAAGCCATGTTTCTGCTGCTCTCACTGAAATCACTTTGATTCCATCCTTTTGTGCTGGACCCATTACATTCAACAAATAACTCACATCCAAAAATGCCACGTCCAACCTAATTTCATTATCCCCTTTTTCTTGTGCAACACCCTCCTGGGCTTCCTTCCCCTTCAAACCCTCTTTCAACTCCTTAAAAAATTGGGCCTTGTGCATTGGTTTTGAAACCTGACCCAACTCCAAAGTTGCTCTATAAGCTGCCCTCCTTGCCTCTCCTTTCATGCAGCAGCTGCAGAACCGCTGTGCAGCAGCTTTCGCCGCCACAACGGTTGTGGTGGTCTTTGTATCCGACCGTTTTAGAGGTGTGGGTTAAGTTTCTTTCAAGTAGCATTCATTTGGGGTGATTTTCAGACACCTCTCGCGCCCACCTATGTCACGATCTTTGCCGAGGCCTTGCAATCTGGTGGCTCCGGTGGCAGTTGTGGGTTGACCTTCATGCTTGAACCCTGTGGCATTACCAAAGTAGATTCTCTCTCGCTATTACTCCTTTCTCTCTGATACCCCCGAAAGTGTGTGGGTAGCCGTTGTTTGAGTCTACCAAAGGTGGGGATCATGCTCCCTTCCTCTTTGCTAAAGTCTTTACTTCTCATTGCCGTTGGTTCGAGTGATTGACTTGAACTTGACAACTCAATTAGCTCTTCTTTGTTCACACGAGGGTGTTTTCGTCGTGTTCCACCTTCATATCATTCTTCACCTCTTTCAAGCTTTCTTCATCCTCTATCGATTCAACCAGTTCGTCTTCATCTGCTTTTTCATCCTTAACTAGATCTGGATTATTCTGGTCAGTTATCATATCCACCTCTTCATTGTCTTCCTCTTTGGTTTCCTTGAAATCATAGTTATGAGATTGATGATTGATAGCCACCTCCTCCATTCCCTCTTCTGTCTTCATCTCTTCTACCACATTCTTCATCTCCAATTTCTCTAACAATGGTTGTATCCTCTTTATCCTGCCATCCTTCTCAGCCTCAAACTTCTCTTTTGATTTCCCATAAGGATAGATTGGTTGGTCTAGGTCATACTCTAGATGAAATAGTTTGATCATGTCCTTTACAACCTCCCATCATTTAGTATAAGGGTTGTTCCACTCCCTAATCTGTTACCAAATATAAGCACGTCCCCTTAGAGACTATTACCACTATTGGTAGCTTCTCACTTTCAAGATTGTCTTCTGCATCGAAGTGTTGCACCACTTGGATGGACCAACCATAAGCAAGATCGTCTCCATCAAAAATCGGAAGCTTCTTCCTCTTTTGGAGACACTGAGTCTACCTCATCTCCATCTCGTTAATTCTTGTCTCCATTGCAACACGTGTTAACACCATCCAGCTCCCCAAGATCGAGGAGCTTTGATACCAGTTGATAGGAACCTGGTATTTACTGAAATTTATAGACTGAAAATACTGTTTATTAATGAAGGAACTGATATTTCCAGTGGGGAAATTCAGTCTCAGAACCAGAAACAGCAAGTAATACAAGTAGAAATGCAGAAAAAGTAAAGAGAACAAATATAGAACAAACCTGGGTTTTAAGGAACCTTAGACCTCCTAGTTCCTTAGTTCTTGCTTACCCCCCTTCTGCTTTATTCTTTCCCATATATAGCTAGCTGCAGCGAGTCCTCTTCTCTTTGTCCTAGTCATCCTAATGTATTTCTCTGCTGTTGACACCCTATAATTCCCCCTTGCGATTCCTTGCTTAATGTCTCTGCTGCCCACACCTTATAATTCCTGACTCATTTTCTATCTGTCCTCATTTGCATTCATTTCCATAATTATCCTCAATTATTTCGCATTAATAACTCCTATGATACCACAACATAATTAACGCCCTCCTCTTATTTCAATAATTTAATAATTACATGGATACTAACATCTTCCTATTAACTGGTGAGTCATAAATTTCATCCTGTGGAAAGTGCATGTTTGCCTATGTTTTTAATGAGTTATTATTGCGGGTCTCATGAATTGTACCTTTTCAGAGGGAATGGGCAGAGGCCAAGAAAGAATTACAAGAAGAGCGGGAAAATGTGCGGAGACTCACACTAGACCGAGATCAGACCATCAGAAACTCCATGAGGCAAGTTGAGGATTTGAACAAAGAGTTAGTTAATGCATTGCGTGCAGTTGCTTCTGCTGAATCTAGGGCTGCTGTTGCTGAGGTACTTGTTTTACATTGTCCTCATTTCTATCTTACTCTTCACAAACTGTGGCAAAGACTAACAGTGATCCATATACACAGGCAAAACTCTCTGGCCTTCAAAGAAAAATGGGTTCTGCCGATGATAAGGTTTATTTTCATCCTTTTTTTATTTTTTATTTTTATGTTTTATAATAAAAAAATTGTCAATTATGTTGCTAGTGGTTTTGCTTTTAGACTTATTTTTACTGCTTTAACTTTAGTCTGTATAACTCTTTTAAATATCATTCCTCAGTTGTAGCTTGTGAGTTATGAAAGGTGAAGGAGAAGGATAATTATCCTTAAAACCTTAGTTAGACAGATGACACCAATAGAGCTTATTAATCCATTTGCTTGAAGTTTTCCGTGTAAATACTCTAAACAGAATCCTGTAGTATATATGTATACTGTGTACAACTACATGAAACTCCTTTGGTATGTTATATGTTGATTACAGATTGGTACATGATGTGCTCTGTTATACAACTGGTGAATTGTTAAGAGTCCAGTTTGAGTGCAGGGCTGGAGGTTTCTTGTACATATTTGTTCCTTGCAATCTAAATGTTGACTGTATATTCTAATTTATTGTATTATTGAATGTAGCTTGCTGATAAGGACGACATGAGTGAGCCTTCAGCTTTGTCTACTGATGAGGTGGGTGTAAATTTAAATATCTTATTTTTTGATCTGCACTACTATGCATTAGCTTGTGTCAAAAATTACAACAATATGGTGACAATATGCAGAGTTGTTGCAGGATTATAATAGGACCTAAGATGGACACTAGTGTTATCCCCTACAAATGACTCAATTTTTTTTTTCCTGTATTGTTTTTTTTCCCACTTCAACTTAAGGGATATCCCTGGTATGACTGCCCTCTTTTTAATTCAATCGCCGTTCTATGTAATCTATATATAGGGAAAACTAAATACTGGTTTCTCTCCTCACTGTAAGATCCAGCAAAATAGGTTGGTTTCTTTGAGATTAAAAAAAAAAAAAATTCCAGATCCAATGGCTTTAAAGGCTAGAACGAAAATCCAGATCAAAAGGGCTTGATAGGCTTCCCCCCTCCTCCTTTCTGGCCTACATTGTTGGTCATATTGTTATCTAAAGCAGCATGAATCCTCCTAAAACTAGTTAAATAAAGGAATTTAATCAATAAGGAAAAATGTATCAAACACACATGCACCCCTATTTATTTCCTGTTTAAATTAAGTTACTCTACAATTCATAAGTGTGTTCATACAGTATTTGTGTTGCATTTGTGTGACAATTTCTTTCTGAACGTGATCTAGGTTGTTACTGAATTGCAAACAGCAAAGGAGGAGATTGAAAAGTTGAAAGAGGAAGTACATGCTAACAAGGCCCACATGCTGCAGGTTTTCATTTTATTCTTTCGAAAAAAATTATATATAATATGTACTTTAAACTAATTAGATATTTACATTTTACATTGAAGTATAAGAGCATTGCTGAGGTGAATGAAGATGCAATGAAGCAGATAGAAAATGCTCATGAGAACTATAAATTAGAGGTATTTTTGCATAGTTTGATTTTCATAGCTATGTTACTTGCCATTTGCTATTTTATTGTATTAAATAAATTGTTTGTCTTGTTTGTTAATGCATCTAGGCTGAGAATGAAAAGAAAGCACTAGAAGCTGAACTTCATTCTCTTAGAGAGAAAGTTATGGAACTTGAAAACGAATCTAGTTTAAAATCTGAAGAAGCGGCTTCTGCAACTGCGGGAAAAGAAGAGGCACTTGCATCTGCTTTGGCTGAAATCACAAATCTGAAGGAAGAACTTTTAGCCAAATGGTAAGTTGTTTTTTGTACTGTAATGTTAAATATACTGCTAGATCGCTTTAACATGTCTCATACATTTTTTCTGCTTGTAGTTCTCAGATCTCCACATTGGAAATTCAGATCTCTGGTCTAAAAGAACACCTGGACAAGGAGCATCAGAGATGGCGTGCAGCACAATCCAATTATGAAAGACAGGTTAAAATATGGTTGTTTATGTTGCAATATTTGTTTGTTTGATTTGATTATTGCTTGATTCATGTATTGTAAGCTTGACCTGAAGTTGAGGTCCTTGACCTGCATTAACTAAGCATCACTGTGGGCTCAACCAAATCATTCAAGCCACAAGACTTGTCAATAACTAAAACAAAACAACCTGAGGGTTGAAAAAGCAATGCCAGCCAGCAAGATGGATCCATAAAAAAAAAAATTCAAACATTTCGACATAGGTTTCTGGAATTTGTCAGCATTTTCAAAACTCTAACAAATTTCAGCAGTTAAATGCAGATAACTGAAATATCCATAATAGCAAGCATTGGGCCTTGGCCATCTAGCAAGATGGATCCAAATTTTTTTTTGAAACATTTTGACATAGGTTTTTGGAATTTTTCAGCATTCTCAACACTCAATAATAAGTTTCAGCAATTAAATACAGATAACTAGAAATATCAATACTGGCAGGCATTGGGCCTTGGAAATATAAAATATCCAATAGTTGAGTTTCCATATCCGGTAATTTACTTTATATTGCCCTGTATCCAGCACACTCCTTTAACTTTTCTTATCCACTTAGTTTGGTTTGGTTTGATTCCCCACCCCCCCACCCCCCAACCCCACCCCCATTGGTTTAAAGTTAGAGTAATTCATTTGACATGATCCTGGGTTCTGATTATGTGGCAAGTTTGTTCTCTTTTTCAATACACATTACTTCTTTTCTTTTCTTTTTTTTTCTTTCTTTCTGTGGCTTAGATATTTAATCTTTTGAGATCTGACTGTTTTTGTTGTATGATATTTTATTAATGCGCTTTGGTGATTTTGTTTACTTTTCTATTGTTTGTAATTTTAGACTTGTTTGTTATTATTCAGGTTATTCTCCAATCTGAAACAATTCAGGAGTTGACAAAAACGTCTGAAGCGTTCGCCTTGCTGCAGGAGGAGGCATCTGAATTACGGAAATTAGCTGATGCTCAGAAAATTGAAAATGTAAAATTCTCTATTGCTTCCATATTTATGTTTAGCATCTCTCTTTTTCAATGCTTCAGCATCAATTCAGGAACTGTCTGTTTATACTTTATTCTTAGAGGCCCTTGTGATATTTTGGTTTGACTTGTGATGTTTGGTACCTTTAATGAAGCATCACTAAACCAATTCACTATATCCTCTGGTTCTTTGCTTGGCTGTCATCCTGTTTTGAACGAAATAATAGTGATTTTTCTCCATGAATTTTGAGTAGTCACTATTATGAGATTCATACGAGCACATATCTGATAGTGAATAAAAAATACATTGTTCTTGTGATTAGTAGAAATGTTTTGAATGATATTTGCATGTTAAAACGGTTTATGTACAACTGTGATAGCTTGTCAATTAAACTGATTCATTGATGTCTAGACCCATCTCCACCAAAACTTACTGCTGTTTGGTAGAGGAAGATAGAGGAAAATGAATGGGTTTATTTCTTAACATGCCCTCTGACACAAGAGCCTTTGAGCTTGAAGTGTGGGCAGTGTACAATTATTCTTATTTAGAAGAATGTGGGGGCACAATGATTAAACTCTAGGTAGCAGGGACAGATCTTGGGGGGGGGGGGTTTCTGTAGGGATTGTGGCCCCCTCATGAATTTCCAAAATTACTACATACATACTAATGAATAGTTGGAATAGAAAGGCTTGACAGCGTAGCGGCTTGTTTTGCCTCTTGGCCCTTGCATCCTTTGGGTTCTACCCCCACTCAATGTACATTTTGATTTTAATTACTTAACTTTTTTAAAATACAATACAAAGGAACCATATTTAGACTTGAATCTGTAAAGTTTTAATATACCCCATTTCTATAGTTCTAACTGAATTATGCACTTTTTGGTTTTAATTACTTAACTTTTTTAAATATAAAGGAGCTACTTTTACACTATTCCTGTTTGCTATAGTTCTAACTGAATTTAAACTTGAATTCTGTATAGTTCTAACGGCATAGTAAAAAATGGCATCTAGCAATCAAATCAACACATTTCAATATAGTTCTAATTATTCCATTTGCTATGAACTTATGAATTGAATTGCCTCTTTTTTTCTAGAATCATAATGAAACATTGCTTCATATCATTCATTTAACTTATCGAACATTCAACAACAAAATATTTATGATAAATTTATATTTATCTTTTCTTAATTAAAATTATTTATCTTTCCACATATTAATATATATATATATATATATTATAATATTTATCCCCCCCGGCCCCCTGTTCGATTTCTGCATCCGTCCTTGCTAGGTAGTGCTTTTATTTTTTAACAATTGAACATCAATTTGATCACAACATCCTAAAGGTAGGTTGTGAATTGATTATTTCCCATTTTGTACTGAATGATGGGTCAACGGAACAGTTAGGGTAGAAAGGAGATATTGGGAAGAAATTTGTCGGCTAAAGAGGGACAGTAGAAAATCAATAATCTGAAGTTCATATTTAAGTTTCCAAAATCAAAATATGTTGCAACTCTAAATAGGCATCTCAATTTGATAACCAAGAATTTTTTAGGGAAAATTACACAATCCTCTCATGTGGTTGACATTAACCTCCCTTAATTCATTAAAAGATAATACGCTGACATCCCTCAACCCTAAATCTTGAATTAAAAAAAACACTTAATATGACTATTTTACTTTTATTAAATGTCATTCCCCCCCCACCCATACCCGCTGCCCTAAATGCTGAAATCCCAAAACAGAACCACCTAACCGAGCAACATAAGAAGAGACTAATGAAGCTTCTGTACCTTGAGGGGTTTGCTGGTTTTTGATGACAAAAGGACCGTAGGTTGGTGATGGACCAATGGCGTACTTGCAGTTGCTTGGAAGTTCTCAGCAGCGATGGTTGATGATGTTACCTGCGGTGGTTCTCTTGTGCAGAGGTGGAAGTGGACAAGGAACCCACGATGGAGGGCAGCTAGGGAGCACCATTGGTCATGAATTTAAGTCAACAGTGGTGGTGCGCAAATCCAAGCTTGATCCTTGGTGTGTGCTCGTTGAAGGTTTCATTTGGAGACAGAAGGTGTGGCAGAGAGCAGCTGCTAGCTGTGGAATGATGAGGCAAAGCGGTGATTGATGGAGTTTGATGGGGAAGATGGTGGTGGCTTTTCGGCGGTTGATGGTCAAGAAACAGAAATGAATCGATGGTGAGCTCATGATTGGGGCTGAATGATGAGAATGGTGGTTACACAGTGTTGGGTTTCAGCTGTTTTGTTTTTCTATTGGTTTTGTTGCATTATTTTGATTCGTGAATTATTTGGTCAGTTATTGTGTTTTGAGGTGAAAGACTTGGCTGTGGTGTTTGTGATCTAAGGAAGTTTTTGCTTAGACATACTTTGATATTTGTTATGGTGTTGGTGGGGTTGGTGGAGTTTGTGGTGACAATGGCAGGGGAGGAGGAAGTTGGTGGTTGTAGTGGCAACAGTGAGGGTGGGTGGTAGGGTTTAAGGTATCAATGAAAGTACGGATTAAATTAGGAAAAGGCAAAGGAATTTTAAAAAATATGTTTAGGGGCGTGTTAAGTGCCATGTGAAAAATTGGAGAGGTCAAGTGTAATATTGATGAATACCAGGGAATTTTTAATTAGTAAATTAAAGTAATACTAAGTTATTAACATTTCCTAGTAACTTCAAGTCATAATTAGCTCCTAATTCATACAAATATGTTATTCCTTAACATGTTACCCTTTTTATTCCTTTTATTTCCAATATTCACTGTACAGCTTTGAAAACGGCTCAACTCAGACTTTCACTCCTGAGCAAAAACAAACCAGTCTAGGGTGAATGAGTATGACTTTGGAATGAGTGGGAGAGATGTGGAAGTGCACGTGACTGGTGTATTTCTGTACAGAATTGGTTCATATTTAAAGTCTCAGACATAGCTGATTGTTTTTATCCTTTTTGTCCCAGAAAGGGTCAATCCAGTCCAACATTTGCCTTTAGACCAATATGGGTTGGGGCAGTATGGCTCGAGGTTTATAGGTGCATAAGTCTGGACTCCTTGCTGCCTGAGTGCCTGACTGATTTTCCATGCTGGCCATGAGGGCCAGGCATTTTCAGATAGTACAAACTCAACTTGATTTTTTTATTTGTTCTTGCTTGTGGATGTCTCTATGAGATATTTGCTGGTTTGCTTGTGCACTTGTCATTTCCTTTGCGCCTTGGCTACTTGCTATTTACATCTGTTTTTCCTTTTTTCTGTATTAATTTAATTTCTTTGCCTTGATGGATTATCTGTTATCAATTGCTTTTGATTTAATAAATATAATTCCCGTTAGTTTTAAATCTGTACGTTACAATTCACCCATGTATATGTTGTATTTTACAGAATGAACTGAAGGCTAAGTGGGAAGAGGAGAAGGCAGTACTGGAGAAGTCTAAAAATGATGCTGATAAGAAATATGATGAAATCAATGAACAGGTCAGGGTTTCTTTTGTCACTTGAAATTTTGATTTTTTAATGTGCATTGATATGAAAGGAAAAATTTCAGCTGAAAACTGTGTGATTGTGTCCGACACTAACTGACACTATTAATGGTGTTTGGTTGGTTAGAAAGTGAAGGAAAATTGAAGATTTGAGAGAGAGCGATTTTGAATGCCATGAACCATATCTCTAAAAAGCTTGTAAAGGCAATTGAATAGTTCTATATCTTAGCACACCCCCTCACGCAAGAGTCGTTTGGACCTGAAGTGTGGACAATGCACAAACCTACCTAACTCGGAAATGGCTCCTCTAAAATGCAGTTTGCACTTTAGAGATTAAAGTGCACTCATGGACACTAGTAATTGGTTATTAAATAGACATGACAGTTATTTTTAATTAATTTTTCTTAAAAATTAATTATGTGCATTTATCATCACCGTTGATTACATTTTAACAGTTAAGATGTATGTACTTTAGCCTCTAAAGTGCAAACTACACTTTAGAGGAACCCAATCCACCTAACTCTTGCTGAAATTATTTTATTTAGAAGAATGGGGTGGCAAGGATTAAATTCTAGACCACTTGGTCGTAGTGGCACTTGAAGTGAAAATGTAAGAATGATAGATTTTACCATCTTTCTCACAATAGGCATTACCCCAACTTTCTCTCTGATGCATCCATTCCTCTGAAAGTTGAGTCGGCCTAACTCACCCTTATAATAGAAAAGCTCTAATACCATGTTAAGATCCACTCTTAGGGTAGAGGTATATAAATGGGTTTATATCTTAATAGTTCTTAATCTTATCTCGTCTAGAGTTACCATTCGTCCAAAACAACATTCTCATGTCTGCTGCAGCATTAAGTTTATTTTCTTATTGACTTTTTACCACCCAATATTTAGTCTCATGCAACATTGCCGATCTTGTAGTTGTGTGGTTAAATTTTCCTTTTTAACTTCAGTGGTACTCTCTTATGACAAAGGATCCTTGGTGCACTTCCACTTGTTCCACCTAGCTTGAATGAAAATCATATTTAAATTTCTCTGGTCCCTCTGATATCTGCACATCAAACTCTATAACAAGTAAATCACCATAGCATACCTCCTAGGTAAAAACTAAACTAACTCTATGTGATGTGTGTCTTGTCTCAATCGCCACTCAATCACTTGTCCAATACTCTGTAGTATGGTTCACACACTTATTCTCTATAATTTGCACAATTGTGTCTCTCTCCCTTATTTTAATAGATAGGAACTGAGGTGCTACTTTTCTACTCGTCTGGCAGTTTCTTGGACCTTATGATATTGTTGAACACAAAATTATTATAAGAGACATCTATTTAAATGGCTTGTCTATATCATAGCACGCAGTGGATTTGTTTAGTCCTTGTTGCAACTTCATCTAATGGGAAAAGGCTTTGTTGTTACTGTTGTTCTTTCTACTTTAACATTATGAAATTACTTATGGCAACGATATCATCTACTTTCTTCAGAATAAAATACTTCATAGCCAACTTGAGGCATTACATATTCAACGGGCTGAGAAGGAGCGTAGCTCTGCTGGTATTTCATCTGGAAGTAGCAGTGCAGATACATTTGGTGATGATGGTCTTCAAAGTGTGATTAATTATCTCCGGCGTTCCAAAGAAATTGTAAATACCTCTCTCAAGTCTTTCTAATTTTATTTCATACTTGTAGTTGTATGTTCATCTCTTCGTTATCTAATATTGTTTTTCTACTTTTTCAGGCAGAAACAGAAGTTTCATTGTTGAAACAAGAAAAGCTGCGGTTACAGTCACAAGTAAATTTTTGTACACTCTATCGTGTTTGTTATGACACAATGTATGAACATGTAATGGCACAAAATAGTAATCTAAGAAATAATACTTGATTAAGAGAATTGTTGTTGATGTAGAAGAAAATAAGGATTAGTGATAATGGTGATAGCACTTCAAGAGGCTGCCTTCTCTCCTAAGTGTGATTCAGTCTAATCAATGACCCCCCCTCAGTACATTCTACCCAACCCTAAATCCATTAGTCTTGCCTCCTTAATTATGTGGAATTACTAATATGCCCTCTTCTTAGTGTACACCTTACCATAAGAGGATTTCTTCTTAATCTTAAGTCTACTACTATGGACCTCTTCCGTGACCATACACCCCCCCCCCAACCAAAAATCTTCAATGCTCTTCCTCATTCCTTCCCAATAAAATAGCCCTGAGATTCTCTTGAAAGTTTTGAGGAACCCTGCATGTCCTCCCATGGTTGAAGCGTGAAACTCTTGTAAAATATCAAGAATTTAGTGGATTGTTTGGAAACTACTAATCTTCCCTTGTACAAAAGCCTACCTTGTTTTAGTTCACACCCAGGATGCCTGTTCCCTTGCATGAGGTCCAACATAATGTCTCTCAATCATTCATCAGCATGTACCTCAGCTTCTAAATTAGCCCAATCACAAAAAAGCATAGTAAAACATAGTAGAATAGTTGAGTACTATAACTTCTTGGACAAAGCATCAATCACTCTATTCTCAGTCTTGGCCTTGTACCTGATCTCAAAATTGAAAACTAACAGCTTCATCATCTGTTTCTGCTGGTCTTCCCCCACAATTTTCTGGTCCTGAAGGAATTTCAGACTCTTCTGGTTAGTGTTGACAATGAAATGCTATCCCAAAAGATAGTGTCGCCCCTTGTAGATAATACCTGACTCATGTACGCAGTGGGTCTGCCTTCTTGTATTAGGATTGCTCTCAATCCTTTTCTTGACGCATCCATCTCTACCATGAAAGTCTTCTCAAATGAAGGAGTTTGCAACATAGGAACTGTAGTCATAACTGTCTTCAACTGTTCAAAAGCCAATTGTGCGGCTTTCCCGCTCACAAACCTATCCTTCTTGAGCAACTGAGGGGCAAGCGATCTTCCTATAGTTTTCAATGAATCACCGGTAGTACCCTTTCAGTCCTAGGAACCCTCTTAGTCCCTTTAGATCAGTTAGGACTGGCCAATTTACCATATCTTTGAGTTTGGTTGGATCAACTGTGATGCCATCCCCTGAGATGCTATGCCCCAAGTACTCTAGCTGGGATTGCGCAAAACATTTCTTCTTATTCACATAGAGCTCATGTTGTCTTAACAGTTCAAACACCTTCCTCAAGTCTACGCAATATGACTCCAATGTGGGACTATAAATTAGTATATCATCAAAAAATACAAGCATGAATCGATGCAAATGCAATCGCAATACCTTGTTCATCTGGGACTGGAAGGTAGATGGAGCATTGGTTAAACCGGCATTACCAATAATTCATAATGACCTTCATGTTCTAAAAGCGGTTTTTGGGATATCGCCCTCCTCCTTTCAAATTTGGTGGTATCCCGATTTCAAGTCTAACTTGGTGAACACCTTAGCGTTCCCTAGCTGATCCAACAGCTCATCATTAACAGGTATAGGGAACTTGTTAGGCCTGGTAATTTTATTCAAGGCCCTGTAATCAACGCAATCTTCCTATAGTTTTCAAAGAATCACTGGTAGTACCTCCATCCTCCATCCTTCTTCTTCACCAAAATCCCTTTTGATAATCCCTGAATGTAGCATCCCGTTGATAATTTTTTCCATCTCATTCTTCTAATAGTGTGGGTACTTGTACAGTTGTAAGTGGGGAATCTCAGCTCTTTCTCGTAGAATAATAGCATGATCCTGCTCTCAAATGGGAGGTAAGCTATTCTGTGTCAGAAACAGATCATTAAACTCCTCCAGCATCCCTTCCATATCTGTATTTTGTGCTGGTGCCTTCAGATTCTCTTTTTCAGGTGTCAGGGATTACCAAGAACCCCTTACCATCATCCCAAAGTGTCTTCAAAGCCGACTTCAATGAAGTCACTGATCGGTAGAGCGTCAGATCTCCCAAAAATTGTCGATAGACTCCCTGTTCTTCCCAACTCATTGTCATGTCTTGTAAGTTTGTCTCAAACATTTCTAGTCTTTCCATCCAGTCCGCCCCTAACACCACCTCCAAACCGCCAAATGCCATCACAAAGAAGTGTTGCACAATAGTTAGGCTCTGTATTTCCAACTTCACAGCCTTACATACTCTTACTCCTTGCTCGATAATTCCATTCCCCACTTCAACTTTGATCTCAGCTACCCTCTCAATGGGTAAACCCAGCTTCTCAACAAACTATTCCAAGATGAAATTCGTAGTTGCTCCTGAATCGATTAATATCTCAACCTTCTCATCGGAAATACACCCCTACATCTTCAAGGATTTGTTGGAAGTGAGTCCCCACAGGTCATTGTGGGACATTTGGAGAACTCGCATATGTACTTGCAGTTGCTCTTCAACCTTATCCTATGATGTATCTTCCACACTCTGATCCTCAACTTGAACCCCTTCTTTCGGTTCGTTGTCCACTGATTCTTCTACTAACATTAGCTTGAGGTGTCTGAATTTACTAATGTGATCTCGTCCCCACTTCTCGCCACACTTGAAGTAAAGACCTTTCCTCTTTTTGCTCATCCCGTTCTTCATTAGATAGCCTGCCTGTGCCATTCTTTCTCCTGTCCCCCTTATTCCTTGTGTTGCGTTGGTTACTTCCCTCTCCACAATCGATGGGTTCACAGGTAGGCCCAATGGTCTTGGGCTGCTGTGAATGTTGAGAGAATCCTGTACATGTACCTGTTCTACTTGCGGGTGTTACGTCCACTTCTTGCCAAGCTTTATTCCTCCATTCTAATTCCCCATCTTTCTCCATCATGTCGTTCAAACAACAGAACAAACTCAGCTTCGTCTCTACCTTGATCTCCTTCCTCAATCCACCAAAAAAAATGCGCATCACTGTATTTGGGTCAACTTC
This sequence comes from Nissolia schottii, assembly GCA_003254905.1. Lineage (NCBI taxonomy): Eukaryota > Viridiplantae > Streptophyta > Magnoliopsida > Fabales > Fabaceae > Nissolia > Nissolia schottii. The sequence goes on along the minus strand of QANU01113591.1, from coordinate 223,598 downwards.
CTACCCTGTTATCATTTCAAATTGTTTTTTGTATTGAGTCACACTTCCAGTTTGCCTCAATTGTAGCAAGTTTCTAAGGCTCAGGTTGGAATCTTTTGATTAGCGCTTCCTTGAACTCTACCCACGAAGGAAAACTATTTGGATCCTTCCACCATTGGTACCATATTAAAGCTTCATCTTCCATAACCACCAGTGCCATCACAATCTTGTCTGTTCTCACCTCCACACCTCTAATCCAAAAGTACCGATCAATTCGAGCGAGCCACCCATATGCATCCTCATCGGAAAACACGGGGAGTTTGAGTTTTCAACCACTTTCAGCCCTCTTATACCTCATTTCAGCCTCTCCGTCGTCTTCCCTTTCGTTACCATGACAAGATCCAGATTTGGGGTGTCCATATCTGGAATGACGGCTTCCTTGGTCTTCCTTTTCTTCACTTCTAGATGAGTACCGCTGTCAGGACTCTTCTCTGTCCCCATTGCACTTGTGAGAGCGCTCTCTCTCTCTCTCTCTCTCTCTCTCTCTCTCTCTCTCTGTTTGTTGTGTTGTTGCTCGCAGCTTTTCCTCACGATTGTGGTGGTCGTAAGCATCCCTCTATCTTCGTTCTCACGACGATGCCTCCTGTGCGTGTCATTGTCACGTCGACGACGGTTGTTGGCAGCGCGGTGGTTGCGGCTATGGTCTGCACGTGACTCACGTTCGCAGTTCAGCCTCTCTAGTTGATTGGTCAGTAACTCTAGGGATTTGCCTTGTTCTTCTTGCTTCTGCTTGACATTGGAGATGGACTCCAATTTCTGCCCCAAATCCCCAATTGAAGGAAGCTGCTTCCCTAATTCCCCAATTTGTTCTAGTTTCTGACCCAATTCTCCCAATGATTCCAATTTCTTTTCCAAGCCCTCAAGACGTGTTTCCATTGCAGCGTGTGTGTGTACCATTCACTGGTTCCCTAGATTAGTGCTCTGACGCCAATTGTAATGGCGTCAAATAGTAATCTAAGCAATAATACCTAATTAAGAGAATTGTTGTTGATGTAGAAGAAAACAAGGATTAGTGATAATGGTGGTAGCACTTCAAGAGGCCACCTTCTCTCTTAAATGTGATTCAGTCTAATCTTCCAAATGACCCCCCTTGGTACATTCTGCCCAACCCTAAATCCACCAGTCTTTCCTCCTTAATTATGTGAAATTACTAATCTGCCCTCCTAGTGTACACTTTATCATGAGAGGATTTCTTCTTAATCTTAGGTGTAGTACTATGGACCTCTTCATTTATCCCTACTGGTGGGCTATTCTCATTAATAATAACATTGGGCTCAGGCCCTGTAACTGTGACAAGTCATCAAACTATTGTAAATAGTAGCTTATCTTTGTGTAGTGTGAATGATAAATTATTTGAGGTACTCGTATAATTGATGTTTTATATTACGTTGTTCTATTATTGATAGCTCCAGTTTATTACCTGTTCTCTCATCCCAAATCCCACCTGTTCTCTGACATGAATGATACAACAGTTTAGTTATGTTTGTTAATACTTAATAGAATAATTTGTACCTCAGCCTAATAACTTTTCTAGTGTCTATTTTTTTCTGCTACTTCAAATTGGGTGAATATTTTTGAGTGAAGTTTAATAATTTTTTGTTTGGGGTCAGGGATTCTTCTGTAGTACTTCCTTGCATCTGTTATCTGTTACTGCTCCTGTCAACAATTCTTAGGTTTGGATTCAACACTCAAATCTTAGCTCTTACTGGAACTAGTCCCTGGATGTGGATGTTTTTATGTTATGGTTTTCTGAAACAATATTAAGAGATGCCACCTCTGACCCCTTATGATCTCTGTCAAGAAGAGCTACTGTATTGTGATTTTTTTATTTTTTTTGTGTAGCATGAATTTGATAGTGCATTGGCTATAATTTATAAAGGAATGTGTTTATTTTGTTGACATGTTGGAGGATGGACCCCTGTTCATGTGAAGGGTCATAAAACAACTCGTCTTAATTTTCTTGTGAATTTCTCTGGAAATTTGTTGTGTATTTAATGGCATATTGTTCTTGCATCCCTTGGTTTTTTGTAGCTTGAGAGTGCTCTGAAATCAGCAGAGTCTGCACATGCATCACTTGAAGCTGAGCGTGCAAAATCAAAAGCATGTTTGTTTTCTGAAGAAGAGTTCAAATCGTTGCAGCTTCAGGTTGAAAATCCCACTGGCATCACCTACATTTCCTAATTATCGGTGGCATGGCTTGTGATGACATTATAAGCTGATCTATTTTGGGGAAATGTTTCCTTTTAATGCATAATGAATCAAATAATGAGTTGTTTTTTGAAAATTATTTGCAGGTTAGGGAAATGAACTTACTTCGTGAGAGCAACATGCAGCTTAGGGAAGAAAATAAGCATAATTTTGAGGAGTGCCAGGTATATGGATTTGTAAATTTTCTACTTACTTTTCATCGTTCTGAGTTTGTTGTTATTTTAAGGTAAGAAAGTCCTAAAATTGTCGCTTGCTGTTCCTGATGAGCTTGTAACAAAATACTGTGAGCAAACTGTTTGAAAAATTACCATGATCTGTGCATGGGGGGAAAAAAAAAGTTTGTTATTGTTGTATCACCCTGATCTGCTGACTTTTCAAAATAGTATGTTTCAGTTTATGGTTGTTGATAATATATTTTGGTGACATCTGCTTTTTCCCCTCTTACTAAACTTTCTTGAATTCATATTAGAAATTGCGTGAACTAGCACAAAAGGCAAGAGCTGAGACACAGGATCTAGAGAAACTTATGAGGGAAAGGGAAATTGAGTTGGAAGGTCATAAGAATGAAATTCAATCATTAAAAGTGGAAAAAGAACATCTCAGTCACAAGGTTTCTGAGGTATTGCCTCTTGAACACTAAGTAAAAACTTGTTTCTGTGCTATTGTTTTACCCTTACTCCTTTTTTGCTTTTTCTGTAGTTGCTTGAAAGGAGTAAAATTGTTGACGTGGAGGACTATGATCGATTGAAGAAGCTTGTTAGAGATTTGCAGGTTGTCCATATTACCCTTTCATATTACGTTATGTTTGGGGAACCTCTCTCCGCCTTCTTGTCTTGCAATTAGCTTTCCAAATTTTCCTTTTCTTCTTATTCGTAACATCTATTACCCTCGTGAAATGTATAACCTGTCATCTTTTGTTGATCTTGTCGCATCACTTCAAAACTCGAATTTCCTTGGTTTCTATTTACATCATCAATATGCAAAGTAGGTTACTCTTGTCATGTCATGTATTTTGTTTGCTGTTGCGAGTGCTCTAGTTGTAGTGTTGCATATGAATCTTGGAGATGGTTATGGATCTCTACCATTTGCATGATTTATTCATGTGCTTAAAATTTTTCATTGTAGTGCTTCTATACTACTTGGATCTAACTACACACACACACTCATTTGCAATTGTTCGATTTTCTATTTTATTTACTACATATGAAGTGATAAGTCATTAATATTTATTTACTTTTTTCTTTCATCTCATCAGGATAAGCTGAGAGATAAGGATGCTCACATAGAGGAAGTTGGTAAAAATCTTTCAGTAAAGCAAGATTTAGTTTCACGTCTAGAGCAAGACCTTTCAAACTGCAGATTGGAACTTACAGAGCGGGAAAAGAGAATTAATGATATTTTGCATGTTGAGGTGTGGGCCATGTTCTCTATTTTAAAATTATTGAAATTTATTATCTCTTATTTATTAAAGTATTCTCTGTTATGGTTAACAGACTAACCTAAAACTGGATGTGGAGAAGCATAGGAAACTGCTGGCTCAGTTTAAGGTGTATACAAGTTCTTGTTCCAAAGAATGAATTGTATTTCCTATTTATTAATACGTTCCTGATATTATTGGTTTGACATCATTCTTTATTCACCCTTCATTTCCTTGTTCATCATTACAGAAGAGGATTGACCTTTTGTCAAAGGAGAAGGAAGACCTTGGGAAAGAGAACCAGCAACTTTCTAGGCAATTAGATGAATTAAAACAAGGTTATTGTCCTCTTCCCCCCCACCCCCACAGAAAAAAACTGTGATGCTCCCATCCCTTCCCAGATCTAGTACCTTTTCTTATTTTTTGCTGAAATATATTTATTGGTGTTATCAGGGAAAAGGTCAACTAGTGATACAACTGGTGAACAAGCAATGAAGGAAGAAAAGGACACCAGAATACAGGTTTGTTTGAAAGCGGTTTAAACTTTTTCTACCTTGTTCAGGAAATCTGGTCCACTGTGTCTTAACTTTGTTATTTTCTGTTGCTAGATTCTAGAAAAACATCTGGAGAGACAACGAGAAGAATTAAAGAAGGAGAGGGAAGAAAATCGCATAGAGAGAAGCAGACGACTTAAGACTGAAAAAGCAATAAAGGATTCTTACAACAATGTTGAGCAGGTACTTTTCCCTTGCTCAATTTCTTTTTTGTGTTTGGCATCTTTTGGTTCACTACATATTGTAATTTCTTATGCTATGTGCTGTACTTGGAAATAACAAACTTACATACCCCTTTGCTCTGCTTACTTGCATTTGTTGATTAGTTATTGAATATGGTCTGGTTTAAATATCTTGCTCTCAGAAAATTCAGCTTTTTAATTGCATTGTTTGGTCCATACAGCTACCCTTTTGTGGGATAAGGATTGTTCTATGTTTAAGTCAGGGGGAGAGATGTGGATGAGCTAATAAATATTTTATATGGTTTAGGACTGTAAACCATAAATCCTTAGTTTTAATTGAAATCCAAGAGGCTTGATGAAGTACTTCTTTGTGCTCTGAGTTCAAAGCAGAAAAGATATAGTTAGTAAGATTGTTCATTGGAATGGAAATACTATAATATTTTTGTTGTTGATCACTTGACTGTTCTGCTAGGGGTGCCCGTGTATGCGTTTTCTTGTATGATACTTGTCCCATGTTTAAGTCACTAATTTTTTTTTTCATTTTTCTTTTGGTTTACATCCTGCTTCTCATGTTTTAAGCATCACCGGTGTTACATGTGAAGAACTCAGTCAAATGCATACTACTGTGCTTTGTAGTAACATAAATGACTTTCTATTTTAGTAGTGTTACAAATTTACAATGCTGTATAAGGATTTCTCTTGGGTGGTTTGTTTATTATAACACCATTGCCGTTAATGACTCCCACCTTAGATATATTCAATTTTTTAATCTTGTTTCATCTATATCCATGCTTCTCAGATGCACTATTACTGATATCAGTGGGTGACACCATTGACTTATTGTATTTTCTTTAATTTGTGGTCCAGTTCTATCAGCCAACTTGATATATTTATTTTCTTTTACTTATATTCATTAATTCTTTTACTTTCAGGAGAAAACAAAGTTTATCAATGAACTTGAGAAGCACAAGGAGTCTCTGAAACGATTATCCGATGATGTGGAAAAGATTAAGAGTGGGGTTGTCAATCTTCCTGAGGTAATGATGTGAAATAGTGGTTTATTGTGCAAAATAATGTTGAGTGGGTAGACATGCTTTAGCATGCTGGGTATAATCATGTTTTGAGCCCTTGTATTTTGCTTTTATGAATCAATGTTTTTAAGCAAACCCTGGGTATAATAGTGGAAAAGATCAATGTTTTGATTCTGCTACTGATTTATTTTACTTTGGTATAAATTTTTCTTAGGGAACAAATGTGGCTCAACTCTTTTCTGGATCCAACGTTGATGACGTTGCTGCTCCTTATATATCTGCTGTTGAAAACTTTGAAAAGGAAGCTCATTCAGTGTTTTCTGAGCTTGGAGGTCGTGGCAATCTGGGTGATGCAACTACAATTACGGATACTTCAGCTGCTGCTACAGGTCTATTTACTTACTTTATAATGTAGTGTACATTAGACTGCTTAAAAAAAGTTTCTGAAAAGGTTTACGAATGTGACAAATGTGTGGCTGGGAATGAACATTGTTTTCAATAATTACTTCTAATTTCTAAGTTATCTTATACTTATATTTATACTAATGTAATGCTAACACATGGCAGGTTCTGTGGTACATGCACAATCCCCTAATGTCATATCCTTGTCGGCCCCTGGTGCTAGCAGTTTACCACCGAAAGCCACAACAGATAATGATAAAAGACCTCCATTTTCCAGGGCTAGTGCTGAACCCCGTAAAACTGGTAGGAAATTGGTTAGGCCTCGACTGGTAAAACCAGATGAGCCACAAGGTGACACAGAAATGTCTGATGCTGAAGGAGGATCAGTGGGCAAGCCTGGGCATTCTGGTGACGCTGAAACTCAAACCAGTTTGGCTGTATCGTCTCAAACATTGGCTCGTAAGCGTGTTGCTCCTACCACCACTTCTGAATTGCAGGAAGAATCAGTCACAACTGGTGAGAAGAGTTCTGATGTAGTGGCCCCCGTGTCAAAGAAGTCGAAAGGACCAGAGTCCCCTGAAGATAGTGCTGAAGAACAACCTGCTACCACTCCAGAATTTACTGGAACTCATCCGGTCACTGAAGAATCATTTGATAGTGGTGAGTTGCCACAAGGCCAAAATGAAGAAGCTAGTGAAGCTCAAAATGAAGATGGTGAGAATGTTGTCGGGAGGGATGAAGAATCCAAAGAACCACAACACTTAGATGGTACCACACAAGAGGAATTACAAGATGACAAGACCGTCACTTTAGAAGAGAATCTGGATCTACCAGATGAAACGAAAGTGGCATCGGATGATATGCAGAGGGATCAGATTGAGCCAGACAACCAGCAGTCAACGTTGGCACCCAGTGGTGACCGAGAAGAGGGAGAACTGCTGCCAGATACTGGAGATCTTGAGGGTGGTAGTGATATACCTAATGTGGAAAACCAAGAATCTCAGGAAGGTCAGTCTGAGCCTGCCGGAACCCCGGAACCTTCCCCTGGTAGGGTTGATGATGATCTTGAGGCTGGTGAGATCAATTCTCCGGAACATTCAGCTGATGAGGGTGACTTGGTTGACGAGGCTACTGATGGTAACGAATCAATAGCTGTTGAGAGTGATCAGGTCGCTGAACCCGCTCCAGGTGCAAGTGAGGGTACTCTGACTAGTACTACTGCCGCAGAAACTAGTTCCTCAAGAGTTAACGTGCCAGTTCCAAGGCAAGGGACTCTCAGTGTCACCTCTGAAACCGAAGAGACTCGGCAGACATCGCCCATCAGTAGTAGTACATCAACCACCATAAATTTGTCTGAGCGAGCCCGAGAGAGGGCTCAGTTGAGACAGGCTCAATTGAGAGGAGCAGGGCTCACTTACAGTCGTGGAAGAGTTCCTCCACGTGGTCGAGCTGTTCGAGGTCGCGGTGGACGCCGACCCCCACCATCTAGTGAATCCTGATCGAAGTATGTTGCTGTTTTTGGATGATTAAAATTATTTTACTCGGCCCTTGGTCACCTAAACTAGCCCTAGTCTGAGAATGACGGTATAGATAAGTAGTAGTGGTAAATGGGCGATCGGTTCCATGTAAATGGAATTGTGTTGAACATTTTTCTTCTGCCCAGTTTTGCTTTGGTTTTCATTCCCATGTAAGTGGTAGTTATTTTCCCATGACTGGTATAACCGAAAATTCATGTTCTAAACAAAATCCGTGCACGAGAAATTCTGCAATGCACATATATTATGTGTGTACCAAAATATATTTATGTTGTTGGTAGTAATAATTTATGTAAATTTGAAAATAATTTATGTATATTTGAAGCTCTTTCAACCGAAAAAAAAGGATGAACTTAAAGTAACCTTTCATAGAATTTCATCTTAAGATTTTATCACCTTAGAAGTTTAAATAAAATTGTCATACAAACTATTATTAACTATATACGTGCTAGTTATATCTTGAAAACTGTACTTGTTCGAATTTTTCTGAAATGAAATCCCGCATACTAATCATTGACAAAAATGTTACTCCTTCCACTACGCATCGCTTTTGATAAGTATATGCAAATTTAAGATAATTTATACATATTAAAAAGTATATATTTAGTGTTTAAACTAAATTATCTTTTTAATGTGTTACAATTTTTTTTTATTGTATTAATTGCATTACAATTGTCCATAACACTCTTCTACTAATTGCTCAGTGTTTTAATTGAAATAAGACAATGGTGAGAGAAGAAAAAAATTGAAGAGTAATTTAGTTTAAGTATTTGATTTTTTTTAAGTATGTGTAAATTAATTATTTTTTAATTAGTGTGCATTTGTTAAAAATGACATTTAAGAGTAGATGGAGGAAGTACAATAATAAAAAATTCATAATAAATAGAGGTATAGTTGAAAAGATAATAATTAATACTTTTTAAATTTAATTAAATGATAATTAATTTTAGACAATTTTGAGTAAAAGTGACATGTAAAATTGAACCAAGGAGTAACTAATGTTCAACAATTTCAAATTTAGTTAACAATTTGTTTCCATATTTTTTTATTGATATAATATATTCATATTAGTAACTCACCCCACACACGTATATATGTATGTATATTTTATTTTGAAGGTTTTCTATAAACTTTTATCTTGATTCATTGAACTCTCAAGTTGTCGGTAGGATAGCAATACGTTTTCAGCTGATTGCACTAAAAGAAAAAAAAAATCTGAATCTTAGTATGGTTTTTTTTTTAAAAAATGTCGGTGGGAAATTTCTCTCATAATAATCTAACTCAACTTGAATTAAGTTAATCAAGTCTAAACTTATTACCAAATAGAATCAAGTCTAAACTTCAAATACCCGAATGCCTCAAATATTCGCGGAATGGACATTTTGATCTTGTGCGTACACTGTAGAGATTGTATTTTCTTGAGTTAAAAGTTGTATACGATTGTTAAAAGTTACCTATCACTGAGGAAAATAACCTTGTCTCATCTTTGCAATCAAAATTTCTTGGAAGATCAATGCTAATTTATAGGCCCGTAGAGGTCGAATACATCAATGTGCGTCACTTCGGCCGGTCTTTCCCAAAGATTCTATATAACAATGTCTAATTGTCTACTTTATATTTTAATATTCCTTCCCATTTTTATCTAAACACTTGAACAAATTGTACATTCATTTTTATCGTATAGTAGTGCACTCATCTTATGGCCACAAGTATGAAACAATAATGTAAGGTCAGAGACCTTCCAACTCCAATAATTTTCCACTATCATACATTTTTTTTTTGAACCCATCATTTTCAACACATTACTGGTGAGCTGTCCTAATCATTGCATTTGTTATACTGTTAAACTCTAACTACACAAGGAAAAATGTTAAAAAAAATAAATTAAAAAGGAAAAAAAGAAAACACGAACAAGAGCAAGGAACCAAACTGAACACATGTATGTGCAAAAAACAAAGAAAAAAGGGAAGTGAACGACGACACGTGCTTCCACCATAGAACCCTAAAATAGCAATTCAGCTGGATCCGTCCACTTCAAAACTCCATCCTTTTGTATTTTTGTACAGTTTTTTTTTTTTTTTTGCCAATCATTTTCCCTTGATGAAATTATTTCTTTTTTTTTCCCCTTCTAAAAGCATCACCAAGAATTTTGTTTCAAGAACTTCAACTAGTATTTTACTTTTAACTAACAGTTCCAGGTGGCAGCGTCAACTGCCACCTCGCTGTACCAATCTTAACCAACAATGTTGACATGGCGGGGTCCCCGGGAAAAGCATCAGCCTAACATTTTCTTCAGTCTTTCACTTTCTCAACCAACTTGGGATCCTCCATGTTCTTCACAGTTGATGATAGGTCAATTGACCCAATTGAAGTGGTTAATTCATTTATATGCTGCCAACAAAGTTACACATCACATAAAAGAATAGGTTATGTGATCTAAGCATATTGTACACTCAAAATAAAATAAAGAGATCTCAGAGCATCTCAAAGGAACATGATTGCACTCAAAATTAAGTAAAGGGCTGAGAATATATTGCAATTAATAAGTTAGGAAATAATAAAGTCAAGAATAGCATAACATGCTCAAAAGTCTAAAGGGTTATTTTTTAACTCAGATTTATTCTGCAGGGTATCAAATTTAGGATCTTTTTATCAACTAGGCATTATCGGTTATTGCAAAGGGAATTCCTACTACTCCAAATGCAATTATGCCAATGTGGTCCCAATCTCACATGCACTCAACAAGAGATGCCAATATCAATAATATAAATAAAAAAGAAAAGTTAAGGTGAGAATCGGTGTAGTATTAATTGGTAAGAAACCTGGAATAAGGAATAGAACCATAGAAATGAAAAAGCATGCATACCTGTATGTTGGTATGGGGCACAGATTGCCTTACTTTCTTATCCTGCATGACCTTCTGACGGCTTTCGTAAAATTCAAAGTCATCCAGTATGGATGTTCTTGCAACATAGTTCTTAAAAATGTTAAGCATTTCGGTACCTTGAGGAAAACTCACCTGGGAACAAACAAGACATCAATGTAAGCATATAGAAGAAATAACTAAGGGTATGTTTGTGAGTTTTTATTTTGGAGGAGACGGGAAAGAAAGGTTTTGGAGGGCTTAGTTTTGATTTTGACATGAACTCACAAACACACCCCTAAAGTGAAGTGCAGTAAACAAATGCTTTACTAAAACATGAAAGTGTCATACCTCTTGTGTGTCTCTACTATTTGTCACAGGCTTGTGATCGTTATTCTCGAGAATTATATGCCGTAGCTGAGGATTCGGAACGTCCTTTATAATGTGCCATTTGACGGGGAAATATCCGTTCCATTTATCTTGCTGCCAGAAATCCATACTTTTATTGAAATCAACTCTCCCAATCATCTCAGCTAGTCCACAAAATTGACCACTAGCATTGACCTGAAGTCGAACAATAATGAAAAAAGAATTTTTTTTTTGAGGGACATTGTTATCAATCTTAAAATAATTAAGTAAATAAAACGTGTACATGAGGAGGAATCTGAAATTTTCAAAACAGAATCAAGATTGAACTTTAAAGCATACCGAAAAGAAAAGGAACACAGGGCACTTGCTTCCTTTCTCTTCCATCCGCTTTTGTGCATCCTGATATGCGCTATCCAGCCTCTTATTCCCATTAGGTGTACTGGCCCACACATTGTACTTGATGCTCTTATGGACATCATCTTCACTGTATGATTTGATGACAAAGAAAAGTGCATGATCATATTTGGTCGGAAAATCAGGAAGATTATATTGATCTGTCCTGATTTTGCCGCTACCATTTCCGCTCCCAGCTCCCACAGAATTACCTCCAGACACCGATGCACCTTTTGCATTAGCTGTTCTAGGACCCTGATTCTGCTCATTAAGTGAACCATTAACCTTGTTTCTCATTTTTAACTTGTCAGTACTAACCCAACTCTTCGAAGTTGCTTTCACATTAAGCAAGTTGTTTGGATAGAGGAATCCACTCTTCCCTTGATTGTATGCAGGTAACTTGGAGACAGGCAAGCAACCCTTTGCCATCGCATCTGGATGGATAACTGAACCACATGCGGGTGCCTGAAGCACATTACAAGCTTATTAGAATAGAGTTTAACGACAATAGATATACAACAAGGCAGAATGAAGGAGCAAGGTTACCTTGTTAACCTGTTTTGGCTGGTTACGCTTAACATGGGTGGATGAGACATCTATCGATAGTGTGGAACCCTTAACTGCTGAAGGGTTGCTCAAGTTAGGTGGAGATGCAGACTTCGACACAATACCGCCTGAATGACTCTGAGCACACAAATTAGATCTACCACTTGGTTTCCCAGCCATGTCATTATAACCATTTACTTCCCCGTCTTGTGTGATTAGAGACGAATCCCATGAATATGTCGATGGAAGGAACTCCCCACTATAAGGTAGAGAAGCTGGGAAATACCCCGGCGACCCAAGGGGTTGCTGGAAGACGGAGCCAGGGGGATACACATGATGGCCAACAAACTGTCCATCAACATTAGCTGTATTCAGAGGAAAGTATGAAGAGTAGCCAGTCTGAAATCCTGGCATGAGATAGACATAAGATCCATTATCTGCTTGCATGACCTAAATAAAGCAACAAAAAAAAAGAGAAGAATATGTATTGAGACATTTATTAGATATTGCAGAACAAAAATGCATCAATTATCAGCTTGCAAGACCCAAAACTAAGGCAGAAGAGCTAAGAAGTAAATTCATATTAGAGAAGGAAACCACATTTAATGGCCACATTTTCCCTGAATGCAAAATGGATTGTTTAGAAAGGATGTTACTGCACCTCATATAGGTAGAGGGTTAACATATCAACTGTTTCCATGTTTGATAATATATGAAAAAATAAAACAATTATGCTGGTCACATTCAATAAGAAATCAAATCAAATCCCGAATGGGTGTTCCCCTATCATGTTTGAATGCCCATATGCATCCAAAGAATAAACAAAGATACAAAACAAGTGAAGTTGCCAAGAGATAAATTATTGTTGTTATTATAATTTTTCAATCAATCCTCTCTTAAGAATATGATTCTTGGAGAAGCATGCTAACTTGAGAAAGTGGAAATGCTGACAGATGAAGGTAAGCATAATCTCCCCCCCCCCCCTTCTTCTCTTACCACACAAATGATCAAATTCAAGTAGAATATCAATTAATCTTCACAGGCATCACCAGCATGACTTGAATTGACCAGATATGCAACAAGTCAACCACACTAAGATACAACAATCACACCAAAAACATGACAGATCATGATTCGGCTCAAGAGACTCACAGGATACTGAAGATCGACTGCATCCGCGCCAACATAGTATCCTTGGTTTTCCGGCTCTCCATAGAAACCACCATAACCTGTGATCATTCTAACGTAAGAAGATAGAAACCATAAATATTATACAATCAATCAAAATGCACAGGGAACCAGCATAGGGGGGAGGGGGTTTCTTCCACCAAAAAGCAGCTAACCTGGATAGTAGTACCCATAATAGCCACCAGCAGCAGCAGGGTAAGAAACACCCTGATCTGTGGACAGGTACTCGTGATCCACATCCCCTTCTTTGACACTACCAGATGCATCTCCTACAGATGATACACATGATCTTGCATCAGATGGGGAGCTTGCACCCTTTGAAGGAACCTGAACATACAAACATCAAGATGCACACTGAGAAAAGAAAATCATGTGATTTATTTACCATGTCCACATGCATAACCAATGAAACAGTTCATTCTGAAATTAAAGCAGATACACAGTTTCAGAGATCCAAAACCAAAGTGATGCTTTAGAAATCACATGCAAGGGAAAGAAAGAGATGGGGATGAAATGGGAATTTACCATATTGGAATTGAGCTGGTCAGCCGATGAAGAATCACCACCATGGGGCTTCTTCCTAACCACTTCATCCGCAGCTGTCAAAAGCAGAAAAAATCAACCCAGTAAAAATCTTTCCTTTTTTTTTCATTCTTTTTCATAAAACTTAGCACAGAATAACCAAAAGGAAAAAAAAATTGAAAGAAAAAAAAATTGAAAAAAAAAAAAAACACTCAGAACCATGCATAGCACTAGAAGAAAACAAAAGAACAGAGTAGAAGAGAAGATGTCATACGTTTTTCCAACTGAGCAGCCATGGGAGTAGCACTTCACCAGAACCTCTCAGGTGTAAAACTTCACCCCAAATTATTTTTTTCTTTCCTCAAAACCCCCCTTTAGCAAATCAGCTAAACACGGCAAAACACAGATCCTTCAAGAACACCAAGAAAGAGAGAAGTAAAAAAGAAAGACCCTTTATATGTATTCAGCTTTATATGTCTTTGTTCAACTTGGAAGGCGCAAAAATGACCCAGATTCTTTTTTCTTTAAAAAAAAAATAGATAAACCCCACAAGATATTTCAGACAAAGAAACTCTGGGTATGGATTATTTTTGCTGCTTTGTGTCTCTAGATTTCCGGGCTGAAAAAAATAAAAATCGCGAAAAAAATGGAATGAGTAGCGTCAGAATGAGAGATGATAAAAGAAGAAAAGGGCGAGAAGCACGGTGTCGATTGCTGTGTGTACCCTTTTAAAAGATAATTTTATTTTGGTTGGAAGATATGGTTTTGAATAGAGAAGCTATTTAAAGGAGGTGCTTGTGAATGAATGGAAGAAGAACAAGAGAGAGAGAACCTCACAGAGAAGAGAGAGAGGGGGGGGAAAGAGAAAAAAGAGAAGGAAGCAAACGAAAGAAGGAAAATTTTTTGGCATCTCATAAAATAGGAAAAAGGAACGGTGGAGAAATCGCCACGTCATCTTTTTAAATAAATATAAAACTTAAAAGAAGAAAAGTAAAAAAAAAAAAAACATATTAATTGTTTGGGTACAGCTTCGAGGTTACCGCTTTGGGATTTGTTTCCTAAATTACCGTTTGTGTGTCGCAAATTAACCGCGTGAATTCATAATGTTGGAAATAACAATGATTAAAGATCAGTTTAGTTTAAATTTTAAGGGATTTAAAAAAGTTAAAATAGTAAGTTTTAAGGTTATGAAATATTTAATGTCATCAGAAACATATAATTTTTAAAAATTTTTAATATAAATTTATTATTTTTACATTCTTAATAAGTATCATTAGGTACTTATTAGTAAAATTCAAATTATATATAGATATATATTTTGGGCTTAAAATAGTTTTAAAAATAGTTAAAGATTGCGTGATTAGATGTAGTTGAAATTTTAGGCAAGAGAGTAGATAAATGAGGAAAAAAATTCTTAGAATAAAATATCACAATTAACTTATTATTGAAATGAAATAATTTAAAAGTTGTTTCTAAAATAAATTAATTTTCTTATAAAATGACTCAATTTAAATTAATTCTCTTATAATTCCAGATTTTTTAAAAAAAAATTTAAAGTCAATTCAAATTGATTTTTAATTTTTTATTTTTAAATTAAAGTTGATTTCAATTGACACTTTCAATTGTAAAAAATAAAAAGTCACAGTACGCGTTTATCTATGGTGAGGAGTTAGTACTAGGGGTGTACATGAGTCAAGTTAGGCCGAGTTTGCCTTTACTTGAATCCGACCCTATATTTAGACCAAACCAATTTTGAAAACCCAAACCTGACCGTAGAGCCGAATAGACCCAATCATCTTTGCCCCAAATTAAAATTTGAGTTTGGATCGGGCCTAAAACGGGTCAATGTTATCTCAAACTAAAATAAAAAATGACATCCATTAAAAAATGAAGTTGAAAAAATTGGAAACTTATTTCATTTCTTATTTTGCTTCCTATTTGAATAAGCATCATAGTTCTTAATTAAACACTCATTAATTTCAAACACAACAACAAAATGACAAAATTTTTAATCTCAGAGCATTCTCATTCAAACTTCTATAGTTTTAGTTGTCACACCCTAACTTAGGAATGTGACCGGCATGCAAGGGATTAGTTCCCCTTACGGAAGCCTCTAGCACGTTTTTCGTAAAAGCATGCACTTTAACTTTAATTAAAACAAATAAAACCTTTTTTCTGAATAAATTTACATAAACTTAAATATACATGATAAAATACATAATTGGTCCGAAAATCCTGAATAGACCCAAACCCGACCCTAGACCTTAACAGACCTAATCATCTTTGGGCCAAATGCTCTGGGTCGGTCTAGGTTAGCAGGTCGGACCGGGTATTCTACACCCCTAGTTAGTACTATGTCTAAAATCATATCTATAAATATAAGTGCATACTCATTTGTAGTGTGAAGACCCTTAGAAGGGAAAAAAAAAGAAGAAGGAACACATCTCAATTGAGACGCTAGTCAGGGGGATGTCTCGTACGAGATGTGTGGCCATTTCGCGCGAGATAAGAGGTAGCAAAGCCAGCGCGCTGCAGAAGGCTAGTAAAGTGACAAGTTGCTCATTGGATTGAAGACACGTGGACAAGTGGGACATTGCATTTTGAAGGCTTTGCGTCAGAAGGCGTTCTTTGGCGTTTGAATTTGAATTCAAAGGTTGGCAACAACAAAGGCGCCAAAAGCAGTTATGTAACCGTCGTGCTTATTTTTTCTATAAATAAGAGACCTTAGGCCTTTATTTCTCGAAGACTCTCCCATGCTCGCCTCACACCTCCAATGGCATTACAGAGCACGAGAAAAGCTAAGGATTGTTACCACTCGAATTTCAAATTTGGGTCATGCTTTATCCAAAGGGATTATAAAGAGAGAATTGAGGCAAGTGAGGAGATGTAAATTCCATCGGCTGAAGGATCATCGAAAGTTATGTCTGTTCACGGCTAAGGGACTGTTTGCTTCCGAGATTTTTTTCCAAGGTACAAAGAGGGTTGTGGAAATAGTTGTGCAAGAACGACTAAAGTAGCAATTAAGCTTAAAAGGGCATTCTTTGAAGTGGACAGTTAACTAATTGTGGTAGGCAATTTTGTTGTGCGGTTGGATTGGAAGTTACAACACATTAGCAGTTTGGATAGTTGCCATGGTATTTAAGCATTCAAAACATGGAAGGAAGGCAGATCCAAACATCTCAAACACAAGTTTACTTTTGTTTTCTCTTGATTTTATGCACTTTTGTTCTTAGTTTAGTTGTAGTTTTCTATAGGTCGTTACCTAAAGTTTGTGGATTTGGTGTAATTGTTAGCTGTTGATTAATGCAAATAATCTTTTATTCCATATTTTTGCCTTTTTCCAAGACTTGTCTTCGGTTCTATTACTTGGATAACTCATAACCAGGGGAATGAGTCCCCCCTTTGGTGGAATCACCTAATTAGGGATTGGTTATTGTTTCATTCTACGGCTAACACATTTGTTGTAACCGAGGAATCTGTTTTTGTTGTAACATAATTTGGCACGCCCAGCGGGATTTCCATAGGCTAAGTGTGGAGTTTCACAAGCCTGGTTTTGACTGCTTTTGGAATATGCAATTGAGGTATGGTAAGGTTTTAACTACAAGTGCTTTCTCGATGGCCACATCTACACCATGAAATAAAGAAAAAGGGAATCAATCTTTGACTGCTAATTAGGATACTTTGGGAATGCCAAACATATCTTAAGAGAAGCTGATTGCAGAGCCTGAGGTTGTCGTTAAAAAGCTTAGTGGATAGTGGTTTACAATGAGGATCATAACTGTGCGAGTCCAATGTTTCAGAATGGTGTCAATCCTCAAGTAATGCAAGAAAGTCCTAGTGTCAGAATAGACCAACCACAAGGAAACACCAATAATGGTTTCTAATAACTATTGAACAACGACAATTTACAGCAGTCGTTTGTCAATGGAAGCAGTTACGAGCAAGCAACAAATATCGGAGGTTTCTAGAAAGCAACAAATATGGGTGACATACACCAAAATGTCACAATTCTGGTGCACAATCAAATAATAATTTATAACTAAGCAAACCCCAAAAACGTAGTAAAAGGGACTAACCTAGGTAGGTTGCAGATTTTATTGTTCCAATCATCTTACCAGAATCATAGAATCAAATCGTGTAGTTTACTTTGAAGGGAATTCAAAAGATGATATCATTTTGTAGCCATGCACAGTTAGCTTCAAAGAGGAGCATGTTGATATTCCTATTCATATTTCACCTATTGCATGGTCTATGCCATCTAATTTGATTCATGGTGATGTTGTTGATCTTGTTGTTAATGCTGATACTAATCAAGTAGTTCAACCAAACATATAGAATCCTGATGTTGGTGAGCCTACACCGAGGAGATCTAGGCAGGTTTCTACACCCACTGAATTTATTAGATTCAAGGATTATATTGTGTGTAGGAACATGAATTTAATTCTATTGAGGATTTTGATCCCATTTCTTTTCATGAAGCCATTTCTAGCTCTGATCATTCACAGTGAATGGCTGTTATAGTGGATGAGTTGGCTTCTATGAGAAAGAATAGTGTTTGGGATTTGGTGGAATTACTTACTGGCTGTAAGTCCATTGGTTGCAAATGAGTCTTTAAGACCAAACGTGATGCTAGAAAAGAGGTAGAAATATACAAGGCTAGACTTGTTGCAAAAGGGTACAACAAGAGGGAAGACATAGATTATAAAGAGAAATTATCTCCAATCTCTACTAAAGATTCTTTTTGTATTATGATGGCTCTTGTAGCTCATTTTGATTTGGAGCTTCATCAAATGGATGTAAAAACTTCATTCCTGAATGGTGATCACCTTGAGGATATATACATGGACCAACCTGATAGTTTTGTTGAAAATGGTAAGGAAGGTATGGTTTGCAAGTTGAGAAAATTCATAAATGATTTGAAACAAGCTTCGAGACAGTGGTATCTGAAGTTTGATAGCATTGTTACTTCTCTTGGTTTCAAGGAGAATATCGTTGATCAGTGCATTTAATCTGAAGTGTAGTGGCAGCCATGGTTATCAAACTCGCGAGTTTAAGTAAACTCGTGGAGCTTCCGTAAACTCGGATCGTAAACTAGGATTGTAAACTCGTACGAGTTTACCTATTATTAAAAAAATATTAAAAAAATATTTTAAAAAATTATTATGCTACAAAAATATATTTAATAAAACTTGAAATTCATAAATACATTTATATCCATAACAAAGCACAAATAAAGATGAAATATATGAGTTCTAAGTTCAATTCATACATAATACATATAACATAATACATAGTATTGACTACTGAACATCACAAGAAGCGAATTTGTGACGATGATGTCTTCAATATAGAACACTAAAGCACAAATAGCAATGCAGAGGTCACGCACCCTGGTGAGAAAGATCCCTGAGCAAAGGATGATATACATACGACAAGCAACAACGGAGCACAACGGAGTACGATTGTAGACGCAACTGTAAATGATAACTCTAAAATACTTAAATGACCTAAATCTAAAAACTCATAGTTATGAAAAACAATATCAAACTTGTTTTGTTTCTAAAAAAAAAAAAAAACAAAAACCTGCCTTGTGGGTAAACTCGTAAAATCGGGAGTAAACTCGCGATTTTATGCGAGTTTACCCAAATTTACCCGAGTTTACCCGATTTTACCCAAAAACGAGTTTACATGCGAGTTAGCTCGATTTTACAACCTAAACTCGTAAAATCATACGATTTTACGTGTTAAATCGCGATTTTAATAACTATGGTGGCAGCAAATTCATTATTCTTGTCTTATATGTCAACGATATTCTTTTGGCTAGTAATGATGTTGATTTTTTGTATGAGACTAAATAGATGTTGACGACCCATTTTGATATAAAATCTTGGAGATGTCTCTTTTGTTTTGGGCATTGAAATTCATTGTAATAGATCTCGTGGCATTCTTGGTTTATCTCGAAAAAGCTACATTAAGAGAATTCTTGATAGATTTTACATGAAGTCTTGCAAGCCCTGTACTGCACCCATCAAAAGGGTGAGAAGCTTTCTAAATCCTAGTGTCCTCATAATGATAATGAAATTGTAGAAATGGAGAAAGTCCCTTATGCTTCCCTTGTTGGAAGCCTTATGTATGCTCAAGTTTGTACACGTTCTGACATTGATTTTGTTATTATTGTACTTGGGAGGTACTTGAGTAAGCTTGGTATGGTTCATTGGCAAACCGCAAAATGAGTTCTGAGGTATCTGCAAGGTACCAAAGATTATATGTTGACTTATAGAGGGCCAGATCATCTTGAGGTGACATGTTATTCTTATTCTTATTATGGCGATTGCGCAAATGATTTTAAGTCTACATCTGGGTGCATATTCATGTTGGTTGGAGGTGTTATCTCTTGGATAAGTGTTAAGCAGACACTTACTGCGACCTCAACCATGGAGGCAGAGTATATAGCTTGTCATGAGGTCACACGTCAAGCGGTTTGGTTGAAGAGTTTCATTACCGAGCTTGGTATTATGAAAAGTATTTCTAGGCCTCTTACTATATATTGTGATAACTCTGTTGTGGTGTGCATATCTCAAAACAATAAGACTACAAAGCGCCAAAACATTTTGATGCAAAATTCATGTTTGTCAGAAAGAAGATCCAAGAGTTTCAAACTCGCATCGAGCATATTTCCACATAGCTTATGCTTGCGGATCCCCTAACCAAGGGGTTGACTTTTAAAGTCTTTGTTGAGCATGTAACTCGTATCAGTGTAGTGAGGTCTTTTGATGTGTTGGTTTAGTAGGAGTTTGTCCTATAACTTTTTTCTTTAAGACCTCATGTTTTATATTGTCATTTTTTGAGACATTTGTTACAACAATTATTATTATTGTTGTTACTATTGCTACTATCGTTATTGCCATAATTTATTCATATTTTGTGCAAATGAGATTATTTATATAATTTTGTATAATGGCATATTGTTGAGACATTTTGGACCTAGTCTCATTTTGTTATTGTGATGAGATTTACTAAGTCTCATATAGCATCTTGGCTAGATGCTTGAGACCAATTTTTGTTGGGAATTAAACTTGTTTATATTGGCAGGCCATCTATTATATTTTCCCAATTGTTCATATTCCACATTTTGTAAGGTAACTGGAATACGAGTGCTTTGCCTGTATGATGTCAGCGCTCCTTCGAGTATGATTTTCTATAGTGTTTAAATACTTTTATTTTTATTTCGGGCCTTGTGGTTAAGAATGTTGTTTGGGAGAATGTTGGAATAATTTTTAGACTAGCATAAATTAGTAAATTATTCAGATTAATTTGATGTCAAATATTTGTGTCTAACCCATTTTATTAATATTGTTATTGTGTCAATAAATTCAACACTATTTATTGGAATATATAAAAAGGCTTATGTTTGGGCTAGCTGATAATAGGTGGGATAGACCCATCATTATGTAACCCTGGGAGAGCCCCTACTTCTATCCATTAGTCAGAGTTTCTATTTCCCTATTGAGAATAGAAACACATTTTGCTTCTGGTGGTGGAATAAATAGCACAACCGCTCTCTCTTGTTGCTCACTGTTTCAGGATTCAAAACAATTATCATGCATCTATCCAGCTCCTCAATTCTAGGTTCAATTTCTTACTAATTTCATTGTTAAAATTTGTTCTATTCACATGTTATAATTGGACTAAATTGTGTTTATAAAATTAAAATTTCTATTAGTTTAGGGATTTTGTGATCATTTGAAAAGTATTAATTTAATCATTTAACATATTAATATATTTTAGATCATGAAATGATAACAAAATTCGAAAAGTTTAATTTTAAAATTTAAAATAAAATACTAAAAAAATAATGAATATGAATATTTACCGTGCAAGGCAGGAGAGAAACTACCTCACAATTTTTATTGAACCATAAGTGATAACTAACAAATTAAACGTTCTCAATGTAATATGGTCCTTGAACCACTTGACTTTAGCGCAACTCAAACAATACCTTCAATAATTTCATTAATTAGTGGTGTTTTTATAGAGAATAGACATCCCTTTAAGATGCTCTGCTTGTATTTTTCAAATGCATGACATGATTCTACATTTAACAAAAGAATTATTGAAAGTTGAAGGTAAATGGATTTGTCTGGTGGCATGGAGAAAAACTTCAGGAAAAAAAGAAGAAAAACCTTAATTTAAAGCATGGAAGTTCTCTCTCTTTCTCACCTCCTCCCCCCCTAAAAAAGGAAGTTTCACATACAATCTCCCTTATCATAAATTAAGCAAAGGAATAAAATACTTGGAAAGAGTCGAATGACTATGCTATGAAGCAACCTGCATTGAACTTTCCTGCTATGAAGCAACCTGCATTGAACTTTCCTACTATTTCTTTCATATATACATAGCATTCCCTATCGGTGTTCGGTAAGGACAAGCACATTGTTCCTTGCAGATCTCTTCCTTTATGTTACTGGAAACTTGAATTACTTTTCTTTATAAGTCAAAAATACTTGGAATGGGGGGTGGGGTG
>QANU01113591.1:184140-196725 GCA_003254905.1 Nissolia schottii | reverse complement strand
GCGCAAGCGCCACGTCAGCCCAGTCAACCCTCACCCCACCCCCAGGGACTAAAACCTAATTTTACAATTTTTCAGGGACTAAAACTTTTATGCAGGGACTAAAATCAAACTTTCTAATTTTACAGGGACTAAAAACATAATTAACCCTAAAATTAATTGGAAACAGTTATGAATGTGTATATTGTGATCCAATATACATTTTGTATTTACTATATTTAATTAATAATATGCCTTTTGTATTCAGTGTATATAATTAATTAATAATAGAATTAATAGTGGGTTAAATGCAAAAATAACACATAAGAACTAATCAATACTAATTTTATACATATATATATGTATAGTAATAAAAGATAGAAGATTAGGATATAGAATTTTTCATTTATTGCACATTATTCTACTATGTATTGACTATATTGCATCACCATGCCGGCATACCTAACACATCAAAATGTATTTATTTGATTTTCATTATTACTTATAAAAGATCATAAATTTAATACCATAAATATATATTTTTTTCTCTTTCTTTCTCATTTTCTCCTTCACGTTTAATGGCTAGTATATATTGGCTTACGTGAAATATTTAAATATTTGTTTATGTGAAACAAACATTACCACATTGGATTTCAAACATGTAGGCAAGGAACGTGGGTACTTCTGTTCCAAACAATACTGTCAATTATCAATCCTTAATTTGTATTTCTTTATAGTTCAGAAGCCGTGTTGTTGTTTGCTTAGTAATATTAGTATAATTTATTTTGGTGTAATGCTTATTTTGGTCATAACAAGTATAAGTTTAAATTATTTTGGTATTTAAAATTTAAAATTTTAACTTTTTAATCTTTGAAATTGTAAATTGTAGGTCAAATTAATCTCTCAGTTGTCGCATTTTCGTTGATTTATCACATTAAAAAGATAGTAACAACAATTAATATTGTAAATAAGTTGTAACTACACTTAAAACGGTAAATAAGGTCATCAGAGCAGTTATGGTGATAAACAAAGCTACAAACAACTAAGATTTGTAGCTTAAAGTGTCATTACAATCATATTTTTAGCATTTAATGTTATCACACAACCTCTGTTATGATCACATTCACATTTAATGTGAAAAATTAATGAAAATATGATTATACAATAATAATAATAATAATAAATAAAAGACCAATTTAACCTGCAACTTACAATTTTAAAAATTAAAAAGTCAAATTTTAAATTTTTTAGACTTACACCTTCCAGAATTAAAATAAGATATTTCTAATTTATTTTGGATATTTCAAAGAAGACAACGGGGATTAGGAATCCACTAGAAGGTGGGAAAAGAGAGACAACCAAAAATAAAGGGAGAGAGAAGAATGAATAAGAAACTGAATTTACTTTGAATTTATTAATTGTCTGTTTTATTGGCATTGTCAAAGTGTTTTGCTTAAGGGCTAAGGACTCCCAGCCAACCATCACCCCGCGGGGAATTCGTGTGGTGTGACCGTCAATCCCATCTTCTCTTATTTTTAATTATTTTATATTATAATTATAATTGTAGAGATTCAAATTGATGTTTTCGAATTATTATTATTATTATTATTATTATTATTGTTTAAAAGAAAGAGAGCTTGAGTTGCCACGTTTTGGCCATCGACGTGGAGTGCACGTGTACAACTTGTTTAACACTGAAATGCATAAGGAAGGATAGGATTGGTAACCTTGAGACTTAGCCTCGTGATTAAATATATATTTTTTGTAACTTTATTACTTATGCTTAAATTCTGATATGATGTTTAAGAAAATGCAATAGATTCAAAGGAGATTAATAGGCGACTGTAATGAAATTTTAATAATTTTGTTGCTAAATTATATGGTAGATGAAAAGACCACAAGAGTTTCCCGAATCAATTTGTTGGCATATTGAAAAAGTAGTCGTAATAGTGATTAGTCTATCCTCCTGCACAAGACTGCCAGAACTTGAGGCATTAGGAGAAGACTCCTAATGCGAAGACTCCACTCCATGGTAACCCGTGTTGGATGTTTCCCATCATCTTTATCGAAAGGCATGCCGAGTATAATTGGTGGTGTAATGTGTTGATGCTGGCCCAATTTATTTTGGCACATACACTTTTAAGAGTAGGCATTATGTACTAACCAATGCCCAAGATCTCAAGTGCCAATGAAAGTGCTAACTTTTATGTCACCATACTAATCACACTAACTCTCATTGAAATAGCTTGTAAACTCCAGCAAGCAATATAGTGAGACTCAGACCCCGGATTAAACTAATTTGGCAATGTAATTTTTTCCTTTCATATTGCTCTCGTGTCCACAATCGCCACGGGGCAACGGTGGTGTGCGCCACCCCACCCATCACCGCCCCTGCCATCAAATCGCGGTGAAAGCTCACCGGCCTCGCATAACAGCTCCTCTTCGGAACGCCGACCGCGGCGGTTGCGCTTTGTGCTTGCGAGGCGGCAGGTCCTGCCCATGGCGGCGGTGTGAGAGGACGGTGTCGCAAGGAGAGGACGGCGGCGAGGAAGGCTTCCGCGAGCATGGGTGATGGCTCCTGGCGTCGCGCTAGTGGCGCCACCGTCGTAGACGTGTGCCGCGTTATGCGCCAGGTTGCTGCCGCGAGTTGCCACCGCCGTTTGCGCCGCCATCGCCTCTGCAGGTTGTGCCGTCGCGGTTGCTGGTGCTCGTGCCTGCCGCGCTGTGCTGGTCCTGCACTTCTGCAAATCATGTTTTTATTTTTTGGGGAAAAACAAATTCTTTTTTTTTTGAAGAATGATGGGCTGAATGAAAGAACACTCATGGGCCTCAAAAAGTTCTTTGAGCAAATTATAAAACAAATTTTTTTGGGTCAAAACCTTTTGAAGAAGATAGGCCTTGTGTTTGCATTATTGGGCTTATGAAAAACAAAAGATGAGCCTTTTTTGTTTATTTTCGCTGAATGGGCTCTCTAATTTTTGTTTGTTTTTGCTGAATGGGCGACTGTTTTTTATTTTGCTGCTTGAAGAATTGCAAACAGAAATTAGGATGGGCTAATGATTTTTATTTAATGGGCCTTTTCTAACCACACAGTAAAAGAAAATTATAATTGGGGTAGAAATTAATGTTTTGGCCAGGTTCACGACCCCATGGAATAGTTCATAAACATGATATAGACAATGTAATACACAATATATATATATATATATATATATATATATATATATATCTCATAAGTTAAAACATTTATAATAATATTTTATTATAAAAACATAATCAAATACTAAAGCAAAATCATTAAAACCAAGGAAGATATTTAAATAGATAGATCTCGAGCATTACAGTCTAGCTCTAATTGACTACCCAAGTGCCTAGATCTCGATAGCTAATGGTAATCTGATATGTCTAAGTCTCTAAATCCCTGATAGTTGAACTAACACTAAACTACAATGGTAATAATGGTCAATGTAGGTTGTAGTTGACTTACAGTTCTATCCTAAATATAACTTCCTTAATAACGTTTCTAAAACATAAATACTGATAACTGAACTGGAGTCTTCTATCCTAGGTTCCATGCGACATACACATACATCATGTGCATGCATAAAATAAAATGGTCTCATGCATTTCTAAAATAATTTTCATGAGTTTTAAAATATTTTCATAAATATTTTCTATAAATAAAAGACATCAAATAATTTCTAAATTAACTAAGCATAAAACTAACTGAAATTATAAAATAACATGCATAAAATATATTTCATAAAATTAATAATAATGGAAAACATATGCCTTGATTAAACATCACTCTCCTGGACATTGACATTGAGAGCTCCTAATACCCTACGTAGAGACACTGCGTCCCCACGAACAAAAATAAAACTAGAGTTGAGAGAAAATTCGCGCTCAAAGCACCACCTTCAGAGTTCTTTGAGTGAATTAACAAGTAAAACTTCAACATGGCCTATTTAATATTTAAACAAAACTTCAACATCCATAGATCAAGAATCTAATAGATCAACAAAAATTTAAATTGCAACAACAATCTAATATTTACGCAAAAACTCATACATCAATCCAAATTGTAACTCCATAGATCAAGAAAAAAGTTTTATCATCAACAATATAAATTCAAACTTCCAATAATGAAACATCTAAACACATTAGTCTAACACAAACACTTAAATAAAAGACACATAAACAAGATGAGCAACCATGCTTTGTTTGCTTATTCACCCCTACACATGAGCAATCATATATGATTGAATTGCAATTTTTCATCTTTTAATGTGAGAATGAGAAATAAAAGAGAGATAGAGTTCTTTAATTTAGAGTTTTTAAAAACAAAAACAAAAACAATAAAATTATATTAATAAATATGTTTGTATAAAATATCACAAAAAATGAAACTAGCTTAATGGTTAAGGCATTGTCTTAATCTGTTGACGATGTTCAATTGGAGTCACAGTAAAGGTAATGTAAGTTTATTTTTGGTAATAAAATCCATATGAATTTACTCGAAATAACTAGTGTTGTGCAAGAAGATCATGCATTTTTTAACATTTTGAGTCGCATCATCATATAATAAAAACATTATTTTAGTCATATTAGAGAAGACCGCGAGAGCTAATAGCAAGTGGCAGCATGGAGCTGCATGTGACAATTACAATTATAAATTGAGCTTATGACCAGGAGTTCAATATTGCACATGTCACATGATGACATGCTGACTTCATTCTTTATTCCCTCGGAAGAAATAATCCAAGTCTTACATTTGTTCTCTTCAAAATCTTCCCTGACCAAATTATGCTAAATGTCAAAAAGCCAAATGCATTAAACAAGAAAAGAGTTCCACAAGAATGCAAATTTGATTTTCTAGGACTAGTGATATTTAAATATCTCCGCCATTGTTTAAAGACTCTAAACCGATGCATGGACCTTGATAAAATAGTGAGTGCTGAATTTACTTAAATTTTTTGTTTTCTGTTAAAAGTTAAACAAATGAATATAAAAGAGAGACAGGTACATACAGAGTAGGAGGTCGTGACTATATATATTGGCCGGGTAATGCGCCTTGATTGATGTAAAACCCATACACACACCCCAATGATTGATTGGAAATTTAATTGGTCCAAGTGCGAAATAGTCCTCAGCCCTTTTGCTGATATTTCGTTTACTATCATTTGTTTTTTAATTTCAAACTCTTACAACTTCCAATTATGATATAATAATTTTTGAAGTGCCTGGTAAAGTTACATTTATTCACTAATAATTGGTGATATTCCAATTGGCATGCTAGCTAGACATGCAAGTCATTTTCTTTAGAGCTAATGCTAGTTGTCCTTATTGAACTAATACCTTTGATTACATTTTCTTATGCCAGATACATACCATTCATAATATTTTAGTATTTTTACATCATAAAATATGTTTACCAAATTTAAATAATTTTTCAAAATGTAAAAAGTAGTATTAATTAATCAATATGGCGCATATTTAATTTACACTTTCCTTTGTGGTTAGTTCCAGATCTTTCAATCAAGTTTATAATATAAAACTTGTTTCCACCAATCTAGCATATAGAAGAAGATGCGTGCATGTAGAGGGATCAGATTGGCAACAATATATTGGTTGAACTTGAAATCATGTAGCAGCAGCCTTAATTATAAGAGGATCCGTAGTTCAATTTGCTTTGCCAATTCCCACATGGAGCAGATCATCATGATAAATGCTTGCTGACCAAGTTGCTTGTAGTTCGGAACATATGTACAATGATCTTACAGATGAAAAAGTTTGAATTTTTGTGGCACACATGAACTTCCAAACCTGCCCGCAAACCTTTTGATTTTGAGGTACTTTGCAGTTAAAAGCTACTTTAATTTTGTACCTAATATGTAGTACCATATGAAGCGTGCAAGCAGCGGACTTGTCATTCGTGTAGTAAATCCGTGTAATGAGTCCATGTTAGGAAGATTGCTTTGAAAGGGGCCTCATAAGAACGGGTCATGATACATGAATAATAAAAGTGGACAATAAAATAGTAAAAGTAGACAACAAAATATGAAAAATGTATAAAATATAATAACTTTTAATTATATATAGATCCCACATATTTATTATATTAATTTTATTTTCTTATTATATTTTGTATCTTATTAATGTATAATTGTTTACTTTTGTTGTTCACGTAATATTTCCCTCAAAGAACTTGAGCTCTTTAATTTTAATAGCTAATTTTTAAGGTGTAATTTTTAAAAAGGTTTATTCTCGTTACAGCATGCTCAAATGTGTCTAGGATTTTTGTGAAAAAATAATTGAGTAAAGGCTGATTTTAGTTCACGATGAGGGCATGCATTCCACCAAATCCACCGAGCATTTATAAATTAAATAAATAAATAAATAAAAAAGTCCAATCAGTTGTAAAATTCAGAAATTGGACCCAAATTAATTATGACAAAACATGAGGGGAAGGCCTAGCTTATAAGCCAAGCCCAATTAAACTATTCTCTCACTTTTATTTGCACGTTCGTGAATTTTGTAATTGATCAAAAAGTTTTCTTGTATTCCAAGTCCCGATTGCATGTATTACCAGTTGTTAAACCAATCCAAAAGAATCATCCAGCCATGAGTTGCGTGGGAGTTTGAAGGCAAGGAAGCCATGGATCGGTTCTATGATCACTTTTATGTGCATTATATTGACCATTGAATATTTTCTATCCTTGAGACTCGAGAGCACTTTATTCTCTTCCATTACACTCCAATTACTCCTATAATAACAATTTGGAGATAACTCTCTGCTACCCGTAGAAAACGAATAAGAAAAATTGTAGGAATTTTGAGTCTTAATCAAAATGAAACAATAATCCAAAATTCTTACGAAACAATAAACGACAGAAATCTAAATCAGGGGGTCGGGGAGAAATTATCCTACTCCTATTCCAAAATACTAATTCATATTTTTATTATTATTAATTTTATTTTGTCAACTATGTACTTCCAAATCTCTCTCGAGAAAGAAAGTTTTCTATTTTTCAATATTCGATCGGTTACATTTCACCTATTCAGTTATTAGGTGACATTGCACGTGATGATTAGGTTTCTTGTTTTTTTTTCAAGAGCATTTGTTGTGTATAACACATTTTGATAACAAGTGACAGCTCTCTCACAAAAATATAAATTCCATCATAAAAAAAATATTAACATAATAAAATTCTTATTTTTGTAAAAAGGTTACTTTTTATTATTTAAATATATCTTGTACACATAACATTTTTCTCTTTACAAGGGAGAAGGAAAAAAAAAAAGAAAAAGAAAAATAAAGGTAAAAGAAAATTAAATTTTCATATGACTTGTCACATGTAGCACAAAATCCAAACTGTTACCTGCTAAGGCCGGATAATTTGTCTTATTGACGGTTTATAAAGAAACATATTTTAATCAATCAATCAATCAATATTGCCAATGATAAATGTACATATATCTATAAAGTCATTGGCTTAGTTGTCATACATTATCTAAAAATGAATGGTACGTGTTATTCAACTACGTTTTCACTTTATTCAAAAATGATTTTTCTTTTATTTAATTTCTTAATGCTTTAAGACAATTTAATTAAATAGCATTATCAGTTAATTATCCATCCTTACCTGCCTAAAGGATTTCCCCTTATATATATATATATGATGATAGACGTGCATGTCAATGATTGGAGTGACACACCCTTTGGTTACATATTATTGCCATTTCATGAACATTCTTCTGTCTCAGTCTACTGCGATACGTTATGTATATATGCTGAGTTTTCAAGATATGACTTTTGTTAACACGAAAGCAAACTATTAATTAGAGACATATTTGTTCATTTAATTAACAAGCCCCAATGTTGTTGATAAGGAAGGTTTCTATAAATCCAGTTGATTTTAATATTATCCCCCATAATATAAATAAATTATGCATGAGGGTTAGCATGTTGTAGCTATGTATTATATCAAATGATTTAGACATAATACTTATCTCTTCGTGTACCGTTGAGTTACTTTTTCCAATGTCTAGATGTGATTTGCTATTGTCCATTTTTGTGAGTATTCCTATTGACAGAAAATTGTTGATAAAGAAGGTTTAATTCTGTTATTTCAGTTGAAGAAATCTTCTAGACCGATTGATTACAATAGAAACAAGTAAATTAGGCTGACATCTTTTGGGTTTCAATAAAATTATACGTATCTCTCTTCTAATTTAAAGAATTGTACATTTACTTTTTCTAATGCATGATAATAGAGTTAGACGCTATTTGTTATTATGAATTTTATAATTACACATTTTACATTTTTACGCCCAACTTCAAAACCCTTCTTGAGGTCTCTCTTAACGGTAAGAGAGGATTAGAGGGGACTATAAAGTCACGTTAAAGGTCAAAAGAAAATGAATTGTGAAATCTAACGAGCATAAAAATGTGTGGCATAATTAAAAAAACACATTAATAAGTGTCTAACTCTATCGTCATTGAGAAATTCTAAAATATCTGAGGAGAATTGAGTCAAAATTGAAGGAGAGGTACATATAATTTTATTGAACTTAAAGAGAATCATGCAATTTCCCATCGTTGTTTCTTTTTTTATTCAAAAAACATCTTTGTTATTTTGTCATAACTGTTTAATCATCATGATGTATATTATGATGAAAAAAAAGGCCGATTTTTTTTTCTCTGCTATGATTTTATATATATATATATATATATATTAATAGCCGTGATTTAATGTTTTAGACATGGTTTGTGAGACAGAAGATATACTTAATTAATTAGGTATAAAGTGTCGCGTATACTCTTTGTCCTTCCTTCTAGTAAAAATTAGAAAAAAAAGAGAAAAGCATATAATTTGTCATGACACAACGCATGCAACATTATGTAGACGCTAGTTACCTTCAATCGTTTAACACAAACCAATAAATTAGGATTTGATCGTGACATCTCCCCATTATTGAAGCTACGAGCAATGCTTGTTGGGCACCAGGCATTCGGTCTTGTATGCCAACACATAGTGGATATAATTGATATTTTCATATAATTTTACACAAGACCAATAACTACGTAGACATGAAGTGTCACGCCATGCTATTTCTACGCCTTAAAATTAACATTATGTATGCACTAAACATAAAAATAAACATTACAAAACTAATATTACCAGAGAACGCCAACGCCAACGTATCATAAACATCTTTTAACAACTTCAATTAGATGTATGATACACAAGTGATTACATGTAATATTTTACAAAAAAAAAAAAAAAAAACCAATGGAAGAAAGAAAAGAAGAGGAAAAAAGGAGAAAATGGAAAGAATAATAATCAAATGCAAGCAAAAACAAGCACCAAACATGGCTTGCTTTTGTCTCCACAAGAGAGTCAAAAAAAAGGAAATAAAAATTACACGCAAGAGGAGAGGGGAGGAGAAGAGAGCAACAAAAACAACTAGAGCGAGCTAGGCGCAGGCGGAAGGAGCAAAGGCAAGAGTGTTACGATCCAAGTCAAACTCCCAAAGGTAATTCTGCTGCATGATGTTCCCGATAACGCTGGCGCCAGGACCCGCCGCCCCAACGATCCCCACGCACTTCACCCGGGGCGCCACGTCGATGACGTAGCTCTTCACCGGCGGCTCAAACCTCGCCCCCATGGTAAAGTGGAAGGCCAGCCTCGGCACGGCGCTCTCGTCGAACCCTTCCCCGTCGAAGCAGAAATCCAGCACCCCGAAGTCGCCGCGGACCCTCCTCACGCGCCCCAGCGAGGCGTTGAGCGCCTCCATGACGGGCCCGTAGGCCAGGTCGCCGAGCGTGGTCAGCGTGGTCCCCGAGTCGATTATAGCGCCCCCCTGCGAGTCGAAATCCCACGCCTGAGGCGGGATCTTCAGCATCTGGCCCCCGATCGAGATTCCGATCACGTTAACGCCGTACAGGGGCGGCACCAGGACGAGCTCTGTCTTCCTGATTTGGCCCAACGCTTTGGCCTTGCTGGCGGCGGCGGCGTCGCCGAATGTCAGGTGGCTTGAAACGTTCTTGTGGCTCAGATGGTCCACGAGGCAGTAGGAGAATTTGCCGCCGTATTGCAGCGCTGCCTTGTCCACGAACGAGTCCTTGGCGTAGCCCAGGCCTAGAACGCCCCCCGTGTCTTCGTTGAAGGTTACGCCGTTGAGGATTGATCTCGTGCAACCGATTGTTAGGTTCTCAAGTTTCCCTTTCTTTCCGTTTGTGAGGTCCAGCGAGATCGTGTCTGTGCCAAAGAACCCCTTCGCGGATGATCCGTCCACGTAGCTGTCAACAATCATGAGGGCGAGACTCAATAATTGAGCAACAAGATTAATGTGAAAACTATATGCAATTGGGGTCTGTGTGAGCATATTCCATAAATATTATCAGCGCTTAATTTTTTTGATTTTATAATGTTTTTTTAAACGTTACGTATTAAAATTTCGATGCGGGGGTTGGAGGCAGTGAATAAAACCAAAAGGGATTGTGCTCGGGCACGCCTTGGATGCACAAATGTGGGTCATGTGATGGCTCACCTACTTACATTAATTCTCATTTATAGCCATGGTTGGATGCTGGAAAGAATGGTTGCGGGGTCACCAGCAGGAGAGGCAGCGACAACTTTTTGTGCTTGTGTGTGTGTGTGTGTGTGTGTGAGACTGTGAGGTGTGTACCTTTTTGTAAATTAGTCCCCACATGGCAATTTTTATTTTAAATGCCAAGCATAAACTAGATCTCTGATTATGATGGCCGTATAAGCATGCTTATCATAAATACACTCTCCTTCCAGAGCTTTAAATGCTCTTGCAGGACTAGAAATGTTCTGTTTTTCTCTTGTTTTTCAGTTACCCGTTGAAGGGCATTTAAGGCTTTAAGTTGTGATGCCAATAGCATAATACTAAGTGAAAACTTAATATGTATTTTAAAGATTCGGGAGCCACGTGTGCTGACTCGGCCATTTTTATTTTATTATTTTTGTGCCAAATCGCCAAATGTGGCTATTTATAACTTGGGCTATTATTATGTGGGTAAATCTAACACGTAACGAGTGTAACCAATGGGAGGTTAAGACATATGTACCATATCTAAGCACAAATAACGTAACTTAATAAAACTCATTTGGAACAAAACTCAATCCACTCCTCTTTCAAGGGAGACATGTTCAAAAATATATTTGGTTATACTTTTAAAAATGGGAACTTGGTTATTATTGTGTTTTTTCAGAAAGGACATGGCTCCTCTCCCTACCGTCTTAATTGGTCATCAGTCATCACCCTCCCTCGCCCACAAAAAAAAAAAAGAGAAGCGAAAAATTTGAGGTCCATACAGATAGTCTTTAATTTCTCTCTGTTCTTTTCACCCAATTCATTACCAACACTTGTTGCCAGAGGAAGAAAAATAGCAAGCACTTTAATTAGCCAGCTCCGATGCTCCCTGCCCAAACTCACTATCTTTCTCTTACCCTCTTATCGGAAAAAAAAAAAAGAAGAAGAAGAAGAAGATCAAATCCCCCTCCCTTTCCCCCAATTCTGCTAATGCTCTCTCATTAATTAATTTTCAACAAGAAGCTAAAATCAAGAACGAAACCAAAAAAGATTTCCCCACCTAAAAAAATAATAACAATTAATATAACAAAGAACCGGAAGAAAAAGAACAAGTTGGACGAACCTGATATCATATCGGCATGGATCAGAAGGCCTGGGACAATAAGTGAGCGAGAACAAGTCGCTAAGATCAACCTTGCACTTTCGCGACGAACATGTAACCGCCGCAAACGAACTCGAACGGCGAGGACAGAACACCCCATTGGCACATGGCTTAGGCCGCCTCCTCCTCCTCCTCGTCCCGCTCCTCTTCGTCCTCCTCCTCCTCGTTGACCTTGACTTTCTCTTGTTATGTTTCTTGTGATGATGATGCCCACCAACGCTACCATTACTATGGTTCCTGTGCAAGCAATTGAACCACGTGAGCTCGTTCCCCGTATCGGCGACGAGCCAGAACCTCTGCCCCGGCGTCCCCACCTCCACCTCCACGAAATACTCCCCGAGCCCGTAGTCCCTCCCGGCGTGCATTGGCATTTCGAAGGAGGGCACGGGGGTAATTTCCCTGCCCTTCCTCCTCTTGCTGCTGTGGTGGCCCCACCTTTGGTTCATCCTCTGGCGCCTCAGGCTGTCCCTGTGGATGAACCCCTTCACGGCTTCCAGTTGATCCATTGCGCCGCTGCCCTCGCCGTTGACGCCTGCGAGGCGGGGGTCGTGCCTGTGCACGAGCTCCAGCCCCAATGATTCGTTTTCCTTCTCCTCCTCCTCATTGGCGAAGCCGTGGACGACGGCGACGGGGATCAACAAGAGGAGGAGGGAGATGAGGATTGCTGTGGTGGCAGTAGTACTACTCCATTTCATCCTCCTCCTCCTCATGATCTGGCTATTATAGAGAGAGAGAGAGAGAGATTTAGATACAGAATATAGAAGATAGAATATTTGTGTGTACAAAATGTGTGTATTATACAATTATATGGTTTTCAACAAAGTGAAATGGAATGAAAGGGGGTTGCGGATGGGGGGTTTTTGGGAGAACTGCGAGTGGGG
>QANU01113591.1:171911-183998 GCA_003254905.1 Nissolia schottii | reverse complement strand
AAAAAAAAATCTCCGAAGAGAGTTTTATGTATTATGTTTTGAGAGGTTATAAGGAATATAATGTTTTGAGTTTTATATTATTAGGTTCAAAATTTTCTTTTTTATAAAAAAATATTTAATATCAAACATAAGCTTTACAGTTAGATTTACTTATTTTTTATTTACCTTAATTTTAGCTGAAATATTATTATTAAAATTTATATTTTTTTTATTCTCAGTAGAAACAATACTATTATGAGCCTTAAAGAGAATACTAAAAAAAAATTACATAATAAAAAAAATGTCTAATGACACAAGAGAAAATTTTAAATAATTACTTCAATGTATGAAAATTCATATTTAGATTTATTTTTTTTAAAAAAGTTCAAATTCCAATAACTATCAACGAGTATGTATGGTCAAATTTGCAATAGTAAAAACAAAAATGATTCATGTACATCATTTTTCATGCTCCGTACATACACATCCTAATTTTATGTAATTAATGACCAAAATACTTATTACGTATAATTTCCAAAATTAGAAACGCATAGAATCCCACGCAATCCTGCACTCACTCCCACACATTTTTACACAATATAACTTAAGTGTTCATCGCTGAAACCTGAGCTCGACACATTACGCCGTCATAACCACCACTTTACGCACTCAATCCTACCACATTATGCCGCCATAACCACCAGAAACCTGAGCTCGCTGTGCAGAACCTAGATCCATCTTGGCCATTACCGTTATCGCATACTCGGAATCAAAAGCAATGCATCAACCCGATCAAATGCCAGAGAATGTGGTAATGTTTGTATTTTGTTGATTGTTCATGAAGATTTTTGTGTTAATTTGTCTATCGATTGTTCAGTGTACTTTCCTTTGCATAATCTGTAATGCACAAACTTTATAACTATAAGTACACAAACTTTATATGCATTAGTGCACAAACATTACAAACTTATAGTTCTGAGTGTTTTACAATCGTATGCACATAGACTTTATTTAATAAAATGCACAAACATTGTATGTATTTATGCACAAATTTTATTTGCATTAATGCACAAACATTACAAACTTATAGTTCAGAATCTTTTTGCACAAACATTATAAGTATTAATGCACAAACTTTATTTGCATTAGTACACAAACATTACTGTTGATTTAAATTTATTTTATTATTATTGATGACAAACATCATGTGAACTTTACTAATATATGTATTAAGTGTTTCAGCAAAATAAAGAAGGAAATGCCCAAAAGGTTTTAAAATAAAGAAAGAACAAAAACAAGAAAGATGAGACGTGCTGCAAGAAGAGAAGAAATAAAGTTACAAGACAAAATAAGGAAAGGAAATATCTTAAGTGTATGAGACAAAAGTTGGAAATCAAATTAAGAAAGGGAAAGTGACGTGATATCACTAGGAAAGGAAAAGGGAAATAAACAAATATTAAGATAATCAATCAAGGAAAATGATTAACAATTGGCAAGTCATTGAGAATATTATCAATCGTTTCCTTGACTTATCAATCAAGTCAATTGTTAATCATTTGCTTGACTTATCAATTTTATTTTTGTCAATTCTTATTAAGGAATATTATCAATCATTTCCTTGACTTGTCAAATGATTATCAAATATCACGCTATAGTTATGGGAGAAAATAAGAAAAGAAAATGTGTGTCATCCTTGAGAAATGAAAGAAGAAAAGAAAAGAGAAAGTATTGATTTCATGTTACAAACGGTCAGAATTTCTTTTGGAAAAGGAAAGAAAGAAAAAGAAAGAGGAAGAAAACAAGGAAGCAGTCATCCTGCATATATGGAAACTACACAAGAGCTATCAAGAAAAGGAAATTTCGGAAACGACTTGAAAATAAAGAAATTAAAGGAACCAAGATATAGGTACACACACAGCCAAAAAGGAAAGAAGATTGACGCAGCAAAGAAAGGACAAAGGTTAAGGAAAATTAAAAAGAAACAATAAAGAGTGAAAGTGACGCTATGACACAGAACGAGTAAGAAAGCAAATGGAATCAACTACATATTGATATTGACATATCAATAGGAAAGTAACATTGAGAAGCTTGTGCCATGGTCAGCAAGAAAGGAAAGGAAAGAAAATTAATGCTATCAAGGACAACACTTCAAGAAATAATGTTTCCCTTAACTGAAGGCTATGTTGTTGTATATAGAAGAAATGAAACAGAAAAGGAAATAAGACAAATGGATAGTAAATGTTTTGGCAAACTAAAATCAAGCAAATTCATTTCACATGATGCAAGAAATGCTTATGGAAGGAAGAAAAAAATGGGAATGCAAATCTCATGGAAAAGGAAGGAAGAGAACAACATGTTTCCTCTGCAAACGGTCAAATAAAAATGTGGAGCACATGTGAAAAGCCTCCTTAAAAGAGTATCAACAGAAAATAGAAAGAGTTGAGCTGATGAAAATCAAATAAAAATAAAAAGGAAGAATGACAAAAATGAAGGAGATGACATTAAGCATCAAGATTTAAGAATCTGCCAAGAGTCAAGTACAAATGCAAGATCCTACATCATTCTTAAGCGTAGAAGACAAAAGAGAAAAACGAGAGAGAAAGACCACCATTGAAATACATTGTGCGTTGTGTTCGAGTGCTTAGAGGGGTTTGAGGTGGACGAATGATGTATGTGGAACTAAGACATGTTTAATGGTGACATGTCATCTCATTATAATGTTAATGTGCTTATGGTTATAAAACTCCCACGTTAACTCCTAAGTGCTTATGAGTTTACGATTTCACTACATAAAACGAGTTAACACTCATGTAAACTCTCTTTTTGTAAACTCATGAGTTTAACTAAACTCTCAATTTTACTAGTGAGTTTAAGAGTTAAAATCTATGTACGAGTCTACCTCATATTGTACAAATTTGGTAACTCTGTTAGATATTTAGTTGACTCTGTATCTGGTAGATAATATGTATTGAGTTTATTAAGCTAATTTTATATATTAATCATAATTGAGCTATGTTTTATTGAACTATAAAGTAATACATGTACATAATAAAGTATGACATAACTAACTGTTATGCATTAAGGTATATTTTATAATATTTCTTTCATTTATTTTATTTTAAAGTTAACATTATTCAGTGCCAATTATAAATATAAAATTTAATCATGTTTAGTTCATAATTATATTGTTTATAACATATACTTTTTAAGTGTATAAACTCTTATGGTGTTTATGAGTCGAGTTTACAATTCAAGTTTATTAAGATTTCACGAGTTTACTTAAAATCTCGAGTTTGACAACCTTAATTGTGTCATATTGCCTAATTTTCCAAAAAATAAAAATAAAAATTAAAGACTAATTTGTCCAAGTTAAAATTTTAGAGAAACACATTTAAAGTATTACTAAAAAATGAATTTAATTAAATGTTCATAGTTGGAATGTTTGCTTCTTGTCGGCCAAAAAAATATCGTAAGTCATGTCTTATTAAAAGATTACTTCCTGATGAGATCATAAAATCGAGATAGAGGGGATATAGACAGCAGGATCGAAGTTTGACTTGCTAAAGCCAGTTGGCTGAAAGTGAATGGTTGACAAATAAGTCATGACATGCGCGTTAATCTAAATAGTTTGTGAAAATTTGTTAAATACTCTCGTGACAAGAAAAAATGTGTGTTATGCTATGTATATATTGGACGTTTCAGCAATTACTTTAAAATATAGAATTAGGGATGCACATGGATTTGGGTTAACTTGATGATTTAATTCAACCTAAATTAATACTTTTTTGATTGGGTCATGTTATCGAGTTGGTCTGGACCCAGTTTTAATTGGGTTGGATATCAGATTTTAACACTAAATCTGTATATCTAACCCAACGACCCAATTATCTAATTCTTATATAAAAAATAAAAAAATATTTTTTACTTACTTCCTCCCTCATCACAACCACATTTTAGGGAAAAAGAGATTTTGAATAAAAATGTGATGATTGTGATATGAGATCTGTTGTATCGAGTAATTTTTGTTTAAAATAAAAAAAGAATATGTTTCTTGTGTTGACATTAGTCAGTGTTAATTTTTCACTTTTAAATAAATACTACCCAACCCAATCCAATCTAATCCAATTAATGTTAGGTTGGATTGGGTCGAGCTAAATTTAAAAAAAAAAAATCAATTCAGCTCAACCTAAATTTATTTACTCAATTTAAATTTTATTTTCCCCTAAACTCGATGTGCACCCCTATATAGAACAACTTTTTATTGCTTTAATTTCGAAAATGTATAAATGAAACTTTTTTCTTTAATCAATAACTTGGATTACAGTTTTGATCTTAATTTATGAGTAGATAAGGTATACTGAGTTTTCTTTATGCAGAATTTCAGGTAATTTAATATTCTACCAACGAAG
This sequence comes from Nissolia schottii, assembly GCA_003254905.1. Taxonomy (NCBI): domain Eukaryota; kingdom Viridiplantae; phylum Streptophyta; class Magnoliopsida; order Fabales; family Fabaceae; genus Nissolia; species Nissolia schottii. Next base: position 179,610 of record QANU01113591.1, on the reverse strand, counting down.
CCTACGCTTTGTGCATTAACATTATTATATGTACTCTTCATATTTGAGCAGAACGTGGGAGCACTAAGGCAAAACAGTAATGCCCAAACAAATTTGTTTTGGTAGCGTCATTTTGGCAAGCTTGTCATGCTAAAATCACTAAAATGTTTGATGAGAAAGTAGTTGCAGACTTTAAATTAATTTCTCCTGTTTAATTAGCATTTTTCTGATGATTTTGTCATCGTTCGTCGTGCTTCTTCATTTCCACATTAAGCATTATGCTGATAACATTTTCGGTTGTGGGATTTCCTTTATATTTTCATACCTTTTAACCAGAGAGATCTAGGCTTATATATAACATGTATTTTCTTGTGTGCATATTAATTGGTGTTGTTGTCTCTCGGTCAAATCAGACTATTTCTCTATCACGAAATGTTGTCTCTCTATTAAGCTAGACACTCTCTCCTCTAGTCTCATTCCTATAAGAAGTTCACATGCCACATGGATATCAACGTAATAGCAATAGATTTTAACACAATAAAAATATATATTAACATAACAAAAATAAGTATTATAAAGGTATTAATCTAAAACATTTTTCTTTCCATCAAGTGACTCTTTCTCATATTCTCTCACTCTCTCATTCCAACATCAAACTCATTTACTACGCGAGTATTAATATAATAGAAATAGATATTAACGTAATAGACATATGTATTAACATTGTGAGATGAAAATAACGTGAGCAGAGAGAAAGTGTGTATGGAGAAGGATATATTTGTATATACAGAGTTATATTTTTACAATTAAGGGTGGGTCTATTTATAGGTTAAAAATTCAACGACCAAAACTCAACGGTCAAAAACAAATTATAATAAACTTTAATCTAATGTCAATCACAAGCATAATGATTCTAGCAACAACGAGTTTACAAGATTGCGCAATTGATATACAAATATATACTTAAATAAGTAAATACAAAATTTGTCACATTATCAATTACTACAAATAAATAGTGTGTTGAACTAAATACTAAAATTATCGAAGATTCATCATTTAATCAACGTAACTTTGTATGTCAACTTGCATAAGTATCTCAAGAACATAATTCCACAAAAAAGAATTTGATAATAAATCATTTCTTCTAAACTTTTGATATTTGAAAAATAACATTACAACAATAAAAGAAAATACATTAATAACAGAAATATCAAGTGAGAATACATTATAAAATATTTTACTCCACTAATTTACAAACAAATATAAAAAAGAGTAAACATCACAATTGTTGTGGAAGAAAATCTCATATCTGTCTAATTATAACTTTCTCAAAAGAATTTGCTCAACCTATTTAGTAGGTTAAGGAACCTCAACCGAAATAGGAGAATCGATTACCTTATCAGCTTTAATTAGATCAGCAACGTTGCCAAATACATAAATGATCTTTTTATTCATTCTTTTTCTGATTCACCTTTCTTCATTCTTTATTACATAGCTTATATAAATTAATAGATTTTTTCCTTTTGCCATACTAGCTAGCCAGCTTGTACTATATGATGATGGTGATGATATTATTCAGGAACAGATCCATCAGAATAGCTAGCAGACCACCCATTCATTCCGTGACTCATTGAATATTTAGAAAACATTCTGATTCCCACATCAAATTTTGATGAACCGCGTTATATGCAGAAAACATATGCAAAGTCAAAATATTAAACAAAGATCTAAACTCCACTTATTTAGGGATACGAATTCAGTGCATCCTAATTTGAGGTTCTAGCATTAACACAAGAACTAAGTTTGAATAATTCTTACTTGAGATATAAAATTCAATCACAGGCATAATACAACTAAAGGATAATCATTCTTTTTTTTTTTCTTCATTTCTTGAGTCATGAATCACACGAGGGCATAGTTATAAAACCCGGCCTGGGTCATTGGGTTAGTTGTTCACCTGGATATAAATAAAATAATAATAAATATATAACCTAAAAAATTAAAAAAAATTCAAATAAATAAAATGCATTCATTTAAGCATTCATCATAACATAAAATTACTTAAAATATATAAATAAGGTTCAAACTTCAAATGTCATATCATACATAAACAATACAAGTTTAATATCCTAAATCACAAATAACAAGTTCAATTCAAAACATAAGTAAACCAAGTTTTAAATAAAAAATACATAACAACAACAATTCTACGTGAGCATTTAATACTTATTACAAGAAGGCAGCAAAATAGGTGTATGTAACAAAAAAAAGGGTACAAAAATGAGGAACTTAAACACATTTTGTAGAAGAAAGAAAAAAAAATCAGCTCAATCTGACAAATAATATTTTTAAAAAAAATCTTTATTAAACGACATTGTTTTCCTTTTTTTATAAAAAAAATTAAAAAAATTTAAAAAAGACCTAACCGGGTCACCGGGTTTTCGCAAAAATTGGCTAGGTCAACTCGGGTCTGACCGGGTTTGAAACGTGGTCGATCCACTAAGATAACCAGCCTGGTCCCATGGCCGAGTCACCGGAATTTCGGGTCAGGCCGGGCCGAGTTTTTTAGCTATGCATGAGGGGGGTGATACATTTATAGTAAATATATATACCTAGAACAATCTTAATAACACATGTCACATTCTAATTCACTATAAAAAAATATTTCTCTAAATATTCTTTTTCTAATGTACCTAACATCCATTCCAAACATTTTTATCTACATATTAAAAGGGGTCTTCACTGGTCTCCAAGAAAGTTTTCATGGTTCAAAACTCGATGTAGCAAAACCAAATTATATTTAAATAGAATTTCTTATGGTATTTAAGTGATATATCATAATCTAATTTGTTCATTTCAATGTGTGTTTTATGGAAAATTTGGTCAATAAAGAATTATGGATCGTTCACCACAAAACTCGAATAATTTTTTTTTCAAATAACAAGTGGATTCTTTCAGCAAGAATGCGTGTTTGGAAAGACAAATTTGGGGACAATCATTAATGAACACAAGAACTCAAACAATTATGAGAATTGCTTGGCAATTGTGGTAAAGGAAAGAACTTGATTGAAGAAACTGACTACAAGATACAACAAAGTGAGAAAATAATCCTAGTCCTAAGAATTAAAAATACAGAAAGCAAGTAAATGAAAAATTACTTGATTCCTCTTTGACTCAAGTGTCACTGAGAATTGGTGAGTGTGTGTGAAGATTTTACAAGTGTGTATTCCATAAAACTAATATATTCCTCTGCATTCTATTTATAAGCATTATGGTATTCGTGCATGTCTGCCATGTGTCTATCAAATGGTTGAAGCCCATTACAAGTTCCCCATGTTGCTCCACTTTACTGAATATTTGCCAACTGCTTGCTTGAGACGCGTTGTGTACTCTTCCTTATAACCGTTGTGTATCTTCTGTTGATAACTTCTCTAAGATTCTTTTGGCTCCAAATAACTTTCTTGTTTGAGTTTTCAATTTCAAATAGAAGTGCCAACAATTAATTCTTCTGCTACTTATCTTGGCACCATTTATCTACTCACCCTTAACAATTTTGATCTGAGAATCATTCATGTTTCAAAAAGGGGTCGCTACCTCTTAGATTTTCTTAACTTGAATAGAATCATATTTATAATCCTCTTTCAAAGTATTCAACCAACTCAGGTCACTCCTCACCACTTGGTCGCCACTTGACTGTGACTTCATATTACGGGGTTACTTCTCACTTTTTGATCCGACCCCTACCTCTATATGGGCCCATAGGGTTGACCACTATACTTAGGAAGCACATCTTATCAAGATTAGTCAAGAAAGGTCGCCTATCTTGATTCTTTCTTAAATGGCTCACCCTAGTGCTTGTCTTTTGGTATACCCTTGCATTTTACCTTGATACTCTTATTATAAAAACATTGTGTCTTTCCGTATTTTTTGAGATCATTTAGGTATAATAAAATGCCTCCCAATATTTTCCTTTGAAGAAGGGTATAAAAGGAAAATATTTGCTGATAGGGTTATAAGAGAGGATCCTTTCATCTTCTACATAAAATATATTTAAAACCCCAAAAAGTAATTGTCACTAGTTTTTAGGCCATCATTACGAGTCCTTTCACATCTCTTCACCTAATTTAGAGCCATTTTCTCTTCCACTTCCCAAAATTACCCAACCTTCTCCAAGAAGTTACTCTTCTTCTATTTAACAATCAAATTCTTAACCTCTCATCTTCTTTACATTTCTTTCTCTTCTAAATTTTCGTTTTCTCTTCTCCATTCCTCCATAACTCTCTAGCTTCTATTTTCTGTGTTGTACATCTTTGTTCATGATATCTTTCATCCTAACATTACCAAAACTTTCTTTCTTCACATCATTTGCTAGTGTTTAATCATGGTTTCCCACCAATCAATGACCTCTGCTCAGCCAACAAAAAAGACTCCACTCATCGCATCTGTATCTGCACCCATTCAGGGGAAGTCCTTAAGGATGGAGTCGGATCCCTCTCTTGAGTTCCAAAAAATTTGGTCTAGCCAGATAATTCTTTATTTCTCATTCTCTAGAAAAACACATGGCTATATTGGTCCCTTGAAGGGTAGAGAAAATGCATCTACTGTGGCCTATTCTTTCCTTGTATGCTAGGGCACGAAATTTTAGCTAGTCAGTCTGATATCTTCGCCTGACATTTTCACCAATCCTAAGTCTTTAGGAACAACGTGAAAAATAATAGTAAATTTGTTGATTGGATAGATAGATTAGAAAAAGAGAAGAGTGCCTCATGGAAAGTTGTGGAGATTTATGATTTCCTCCAATTATTTAAATATGATTTGAAACTTGGTAGCTCGATGATGGGTGCAACTTAATAGTTCTAGAATCCTTCGACTAATAGTTTACATATTCCTTATGGAATGGTTAGGCTGGCCCTTTTTGACTTGGCGACCATTATTGGTCTGACTCTTTTGGGCGAACTAATCGCTCCCCACATGAAGTTACCTGACGCTGACAACGAGGTCAATTTTGAGGATAAAAGTTATGGTAGCTTTATTAAAAATAACATGGGTGCTAAAGGTGACCCCATCTCTGATGACAAGCACATATCGTTCCTTCAATATTTGCTGAATGGATGCGTCTTTTGTTCACGCTCTTACAAAATGACTAGTGTTGATGGCAGCTTCCAAAAGGTCGTAGTGATGCTTCACGAGGGTCGCCACGTTTGCCTAGAAAAGCTCCTTTTGGCCAACATTTTTTATTCTTTGAACTCCACCATAGCTTATATGGTATTGGCTCTACAATTCGGTGGACCTTTGTGGTTGTTTCAACTCTGGTTGAATGCACTCTTCAAAAATCATCTCCAAGTGTCAACCTTCCCTAATGACCTCTACCGGGAAATTGTCGGTCCAACCTTATGCCATCTTTACTTCAAGAAGAAGAAGCGATCCCAACAAAAATACCACTTTGAGTTCTTCTTCACCCAACTCCATGAGATGGGCATGAGTCGCCAAGGAAACCTAATAGCTTCTCCTTTCATAGAAAAGACAATTGGTCCTACATGGTTTCAGTTTCCCATGATCTCCTCTGAGTCCATCATCCAACAAGGGAATGTCCATCTTTGGGCCGAATTTTTATGCATGCAACTACTTTTTGTCAACTTTCCAGGCAACAAGGAAGCTATCCTCCACGCGCCTCACTTTTCTACAAGGCAGCTTGGATTTTCTCAAGCTATCCTTTCCCCAATATCCAAAAAATTTCAAATTCTTATGCAAACTTCAAATCTTTTATGACACCACTTGTTTTTCCTCCTTTTCCAAACACTCCTTTTGGAGTATGTGACCCTTATCCCAATTCAAAGAAAACGTATTGTTCACCTTTTAGTTACAACGATCTCAAGCAACAAGCGTCAAAAATTAATTGCATTTATTTTTTATATCTTATATATGGTCTCTTATTCTTTAATGTTTTGTTGTGTTTATTATCTCAAGTTATAGATTTGGAATCACCGGCGCAAGCAAGACCATATTCTTCTACTAGCCATGAACTTGATGACCAAGGATTATCGAAAACCAATTAGTTTGTCATCAACATTAGGTTTATTAGTTAGTTCAATCATAGGTTTATGGAACTTTAGATTTTATGTTTTTGCAATTACTCACATGCAGGAGAGACACGCCTAGGAACCAATAGTGAAGGTGTTGTCTCTATGCTTATGTCACTGTCAAGAAATATCTTTTAAAGTTCTTACCAAGAAAATTAAATTAAATTAAATTAATTTTATGTAGCAACTTTTACGTACTTTGGATCGACGAAAATCCAGACCACTTCTTCAAGTTGATCTAACAATTTCATATATTTAGTAGTTATTGTCTAATTCTATTTAGTAGTTTATATATAACATGCATGTTTATTTGGTTTTAGTGTAGCAATTATAAATACAACGGAATTTCCCCAAAATATGCATGGTTAAAGTAAACAAAGGAGTGGGACCTGTATGGAGCTGGCATCGGCAAAAACACAGGCAACGGGCCATTTTCTATGAAATTGTCCAATTTTGGTTTCATCTATATATGATATGCAATTATGCATCTATGCAGAAAAGGTAAAAGGAGTACATGGAAGACAACGGTGTTATTAATGAGAATGTTAATATTGTCTAATTGACTCTACCACGCGGTTAATTAATTAATTTTCGTGGAAAATGATAGTGCAAATACCATTTAGCTTGTTCTACTAGATTTGTAGCCACCAATTGACTTTGACACCACTGCACCAGGTAAATTTTTTGTATGTTCATAAATTAACATATTAAATATATGTTTCTGATCATATACATATTCATAAGTGATTTATCTCAAAATAGAGACTTAAATATTGAGTAAATCTTCATTTTAGTCCTTAGGATTAGCAACAACAATCATGTTAATCTCTTGTATAATTACAAAAATTTACTCCTTAATTTTTAAAATTTCTAAAAGTCAATTAAATTAATCATTCGATATGGATTAAGTAAATTAGTCCATCCTAAATATTAATATGACCAATACTACTAACTCCGAAAACTAAAGTAAGCGTTTATTTTTTAAATATTATTTTTTATGTGATAAGGGCATGTTCGGCATAACCCTTAATCATCAAACAAGAATTTCTACAAGGTGTGGTGCCATGACTGTGAACTAACCCATAAAATCTTAATTAAGCTCTCTCATCATTATAAGAATCCAACAAGAATGTGATCTATTCCTCGCTTCTCAATGTAGTTGCCACGTTTTGAGATACCAAACTACACTAAATCTATCTATATTCCCTACAATCGTACTATTGTGTGTTTTGATATAATTTGTGGGGTTAGCTGGGAGCTCTTTTGTGCGAATATTATTGTTGAGACAAATTGATCGTGAATGTGATGTGTGTGTATATATATCATAATCACAAGTGTGACATTATGAATATAAATATTACTGCGTCTATGTCTTTACCCAGGAAAAAAAGAAGACTGCATCTATCTCTTCAATCAACAAAATCTAAAGAAAATATGAACTAAAAAACTATATATCCTTCATATTTCTAGTATAAAAATAGTTAATTCGTTATTATGTTATGAAAATATTTATCATTATGGTATTAGAAATAGAATCTTTCTATTATTTTAACTCAAATTGCCATTTGACTATTTTTACAATTATGGTTAATTGGTTACCTACTTAAAAGTAATAACAAAGATGTTTATATTTTTTTTTT
>QANU01113591.1:0-171615 GCA_003254905.1 Nissolia schottii | reverse complement strand
TAAATAAAATAAAATAAAATAATTACTGTTAATTAAATATTATAAATAACATATAATATGAAACCTTAAAATGTTAAAAATGGAGAGTTAACGAAACAGGGGGATTAGATGTCAATGACTTATGTGTAGGTTTGACTTATAGCACATCACATCATCTCTAATAATAAATCTAAATGATTAAAATTAATCATTTATTGTTATTAAAAAAAATTATATGGTGTCGAGATTAACCTAATTTAAGAAAGAAGAATGTTTTATTTTATAGATTCGAGTGGAATATCTGAAGGGTATAGGCATATATAAAAAAAGAATTAAATGAAGTGGCACACAGCGACACTGCAAGCTGGCCACGGAAAAACAGTAATAGCACATGGGTGCGTGCAAGCATCAACATGATCTCAGACGTGATTGGTCAATACTCAGTTTATGACAATAATTCTGCTATACGTATATCAAAAATTATAGATTATATATACACTTCATATTTATATACATAAAATTTGTGTTTTAATTTATGTAATGTTTGTGCATTTAATTAAGTATAATTGAGAGTATCATTTATAAGTTTGTAATGTTTATACATTCGTGAGAATAAAGTTTGTGCATTATCAATAGTGTATGTATGAGTGTATGAAATTGGGTATACATGTAACACTTTTGTTATGATAAATTTTTGGGCGGCTTTAAAATGTCGTGTTAAATATATTCCTTGAAGATGATCGGCTACACTAGTTAAGAGGGTGTGTATGGATTGGTTCACCGTGAAAACTGGACCAAACTGAGCTGGTTAAAAATTCCGAAACTGGTTTTGAAACGGTTGAACCAGTTTGAAATAAACTGGCTTTTGAACCAACCATGCTGAGGCTGAATCTGTGAAACCGTAGGCCATTAAAGGTGCACACAAGAAAAACAGCATATTCACCCACGATCACACAGCATGACATTATTATGAACATGCACGAGAAGACCACAAAATATATGGCACAAACACAAGGACATTAGCAACACTAGTTTACAGCAATAAGGACTGCTTAATTTAACAATACTGGAACCAAGAACACCACAATTTAACCAGTTTAACTTGAAGCTGGTTGCAGTCCAGTCCAAGCAGCAATGTTGGCCATGAATCTGCTGGTATGGGAAACCTGGCATGTGGAACAGATGTAAGTTTTGGTTTTGGATTGGCCTCAGCAACATTAGGAGCTGAAAAACTTGGGGCCACTCTAGCTTGTATCTTAAATTCTTAATTTGAAGCTTCTCAATTTGAGTTCCCAGACTAGAAGTCTCCTCCTTTAGCTCATTTTTCTCCAATGAAGGCAATCATATGAAATATAACCAGATAAGTGGTGGGTATGGTTTGGTTCACATGGAAGAGCCAACCTGCACCTCAAGAAACGGGTTTTCGGTTCAGAAGAACACAATGAACTGGTTCGGATTCTAATAAGCCGGTTCAGAATTTAAAACCCGGTTTAAAACCAATAATAATAGGTTCAAACCCAACAGAATAAAAGTGAACCAGTTTAGCTGCTATTGGAGGTAACTTGGTTGGAGTATTGAAAATGTCACCCACATAGTTGTATTATATCATGTCCTTCAGAACGCATTTGTAACTTCTCTTAACCAAAGCAAACACACAAGCCAGTGACAACAGAAAAACACACTGATCTAACTCATCACTTGCAACTCATGAGAGTTCAAAACTACAAAATGCCACATTTTAATATATCGCCATCCACACTACAATCACATTTTCAACCTCCAAAACAGACAGATGACAAGGTAATAATCTCATAAATCTACGGTGTCTCACAGATTCATCACGATTGTAGATGTTCAACGTCATACATACATACATAAATACATGCATACATACATATATATATATATATACACATACACATACACACACACACACACATATATATATATCCACACCAATAATAAGAGAACACCACTAGAGTACTTCTGACATTAAAAAGGTATATCATGTGGGATACGACTTAGTTCTAACAAAATCAAAAAGCAAAAGAAAATGAAAAAGCGCGTTTCTTCTCATGAATTGTTCCACATACATTAGATATTTAAAAAACCAAAGCACGAAATTAAATGAAACAAGAAATAACCATGTAGCTCGCTAGTTTATGTGACTATTGACACATTGGGAGATTCCATTATCCATCTTTCAAATGTGGACTAGTCTTTGCTTAAGCGTTATAAGACATGAATGGGACCATAATGCAGAATAATAATTTCTTAACTCCCAACTATTCGTGAATTGTGAGCTCCTAATCATGATTTCATTCATATATATCCAAAAATCCAAATGCATACACTGCAGAGCAACTCATTTAGCAGGAGAAAAAAAAGGAGGGTAAGACAATCAAGCATGAAAACAAATCCAGATGCTAATGTAAAAACAAAGTGACAATTACGATAGGATACAATACAAGGAATATTGATGGCTCGCACCATAACAGCTTTTGATCAGGCATTTAAGCTCTTCCACAAAAGATTGATGATGAGAATGCATGTGACACAAATTGAATCAAACTACAAAAATCTAAAGATAAAGCAGCACAACAGAGGTTCAGGTTACAACTTACAACATTGAATACAGACCATAATAAATAACAGTTGAGAATAAAACATGTGACTAAATGTATTTAGTCATGTGACTAGCCCTGTCTTGTGAATAGTAGAAGAAGTCATGGCATTAGAGTCTTAAATAGCTAAGTCTTAATTAGCTCTTATTGAAAATAGGCATGCATTCACTCCCTTTTGCACTATATATAGTGGTGATGGGCACCTAAGTACGTCTCTATTGAGCCTATTGAATCTATTCTAATTCAGACTACACTCTCCTCCTCTTTTACCTTCCCAAAAATTCAACACTAACTTTACCAAGCAAGAATTTCCTTGTTGAAATATGTAGTATTGTATGCCACAGTGGTGATTCAAATATAAATACCCTGTTCTCCAATTTCCTTACTAGAAACTTCAGCACTAGCCATTCAGAGTTTCAGACAACCTTAAAACTAGCCATTTTCTTCGATTGCTTCAGGTAGATTTTAAACCATCTTTCAGCTTTCAAACTCAAATTACTTTGAGATCAAAAAGAGTAATGATAAAATGTGGGTGTGTGGGGGGGGAGGCGACAATAAAAGCAGAATTACAACTTGATAGCAGCTATCAGCTATGTGAAAAATGAAAGATGTTGATGACAAGGACTCTTGGGCTTGGCAGCATGGAAATTGGAGTCATTGCAGTGCCAAGCAAGAAGTTGATCATTACAAAGAGACACTCAACACTCAGGCAAAAACTCAATATCCAGTAGAGAGATATCAGATAACAAATTGAATCTATAAGCTGTAGTTGTTGTGACTCAGATATTAGCCACCCTTAACAATACATTCATCATATATTCAAGTATTCAACTTATAATGTAAATTACAAGGCACGTTTCTAATGTGAACCCAAGCAGAAGTTGCCTATCAGTAAAACAGATAAGAAGCAATCCCTTGAATATAGCTTTGACGCAAATAAATAAACCAACACCACCCCCTGACCTCCAAAAAAGCAACTAATAAAAAAGGAAGAAAAAAACAAGGAAAAAGGGAAAAGGAAACCCAAATGAAGGATAAAACCAAGAATCTCAGAAGCTAAATTTTCAACTAACAAGTTACAAAAATATAACCTCATTTTCTTGAAATGCCGAGTGTTTTCTCTTCTTCAGTTACAAGCAGCTTTCCCTCAACAAAATCACATAATGTGAATGGTATTCCAAGCTGTTTCTCCATTTTCTTCACGACAAACACTTCTGACTCTTCACATATGGTTAGCACTGTACCATCCCTACCAAGCCGACCAGTTCGACCAGCTCGGTGTGCATAGTGAATTGAATCCGTGGGTAAGTCCAGATTAACCACCAGATCACATTCTGCCACATCCAAACCCCTTGCTGATAACTCATTCGTCACCAAAACTCTCACCTCACCGTTCTTGAATTTCTTCAAAGTTGTTGACCTAGCAAGCTTCCCAAGATCCCCGTGTAACTCTACCGCTTTCACCCCACGGGCCTCCAGCTTGAAGACAACATCCTTTAGCTGCTTAGTGTTGTTCATGAAAGCTATTACAATTTTGGCATCCAGGGCATGAATACATCTTCTCAGGGCATCAACTTTGTGCTGCAACCTTGCTACACAGTAATAGTGTTTCAATGCAGGAGGTAGACTCTCTACGGATGCCTGAGATGGCGCTGTTGGGTTAGGAGTAGAGCTGGGAGAAGACCTTGACAAATTGATAGGCTCCGAAGGAGAGACGGTATCAAGTGGGACAACTTTCTTAGCTTGGACAAGAAGTGGGTCACAACCCCAGCTCCTAGCTGCCCGTACAACAGAAAATGGAACAGTAGCAGAGACCATAACTAACTGACGCTCAGTCCTTCTAACATTTGGATCCGGGTTCGCTCCTGATCTCCTCCCTACATGCTCCAATATTCGGTGCATGTCCTCCCGAAAATTGAATGACAGGAGCTCATCAACTTCATCCAATACCAAATAACGACATCCATGTGTGCGAAGCTTCCCAGATGCACTCAGCTCCGCTATCCTTCCAGGCGTGCCAACAACGATGGCAGGTTTGTTCTTTTTTAGAGCTTCTTCCTGCCTGGTTCGGTTTGCACCCCCCACAAGCTGCTGAACTGCTTTCCTGTTCTCCTCTCCTAGTATCTTCTCAAACTCCCTCACTATCTGCATCCCAAGCTCCCTAGAGGGAGCAACAACCACTGCTTCTATTCCCATATTCCTCCCTGGATCAGCATTGCCATCGCCCTCAGAAACCTTGTTCCTCAGCGGACCAACAGCCGTTAGTATTGGAAGGAGATAAGCCAATGTCTTCCCCGAACCTGTGTAAGACTGAATTATGACATCACGGTTCTGTAGAATGGTGGGAACGGCCGCAGACTGAACTTCGGTAGGAACACTGAACCCCTCACTCTCTAGCCTCTCAATCAACACAGGATGGAGTCCAAGCTCAGAAAACGACTTTGCCACAAACGGGGCAGCCTCTACTTGCCGTTTCTGCACAGCTCCAACAGCTTTCTTCCTCTCACTGATGCCAAGAGGCTTATTCCCTTTGCCCTTGAGGCCCTCAGTGGAAGAGGAGGAACCCAATGGCTTCAACTTAAGCTTATGACCTGATTTGCCCTTGTTCATGGGTTCAACTTCACTCTGGAAACCAACACTTGAAAGTGTGAGGGAACCATTATGATGGGGTTCAACCTGACTCATACAATGGACACTTGTGTGAAACCAAGCAGTTCTAGAAGAAGTGGCCAAAACCCTTCTAATGGGCAGTGACTCCCCAACGAGCAGAAGAAACCTAGCTGACATCAAAGCTGGCATCTTTCTAACCAAAACAAGAGCAAAAAATGAAAAAAAATAGAATAATTTCTTGTTGCTCCTTCAAACGGGACACAGACAATGATATTGGTGGCTGCTAAAACCCTTTCAAACAAACCTTAAAATCCGCTAAAGCACAACCAAAACAAAAAAATCCGAACTTTGAGAAAAATTGAGGGGAAGAAGGTAAAGCTAAGACCTCGGTACCGGTGAAAAGTTGAGATCTTTTTATGCTTCTTCTTCGCTCTTAGGGAAGAGATGTGAGAAAACCGTTGGTGCCATCATAACAAACTGGACCAGATAGAATTGAAGCAGCGAGAACTTGAACTTGAGCAAGACCTAAACCCTAAATTCGACTTGGGGTACAGGGAATTGGGCAGCGCCAAATGTTGGGAGTTTCAGAGCTCTTTCTTCTATTTTGCTCTGTGAGTGAGGAGTGCTTGCTTGGGAGAAAGGATACCATCATGTTTATCCGCTACGATTTTTTGTTTTCCCTCTTTCAATTTCTTTCACAAAAAATCCATCTTTTATTCGTGTTAATAAGTTTGTAGGTGCTTGTTAAGATGGACCAAGCACTTGGTGCAAATTACTCAAGTGTTTTAATAGTAGATTTTGGATTTAGTGGCTTGTACTAGTGAAAATGAATTTATGTTTTTGACCTAAAAATTTGTGAAATTAAAATTATGTAATTTCAAATAAGACTTTGCAATTAATAATAAATTGCACATATGACCCTCCAACCCCAACAACACCTCTTCTGATGTCAAGGCCTCCACCACCACCATCGGCATCCCCTTCCCCACCTCAACCCCCCCATTGTCAGCCACTATTCATCCTAACCCTTCCATTAGTGCCACCATCATCGTCTTGTCGGCACCAGCACCATTGTCTCGATGGTGCCTTACACCATCGCCCTCCATTGCATTCAATTTGTTTTGCCATCTCTTTCTCTCTCTCTTGCTCAATTTCCATGGCAGTCTCCACCACCCACTCCTCCATGCCAGCCACTCTCTTTCCCCTACTTCTACCAAGAACCGTTGTTGCCCTGCCCCTCTACCATGGTCAGAGCTATCACTTTCGTACTGGTACTTCTCCCCAACATCAAACTACAAAGAACTCATATACATCACTCTTCATCATCAAACAAAATTGAAAACACAGTCCCTTTTCTTCTTCATCCCTTTCCTTCTCTCATCTCCTTCCACTCCCAGTCTTACACCACACCTCACTCCTACCGGCACCAGTGCCATCACCGTCGAAACTACACAGCATCCGACGACATCGCCAGCACCATCACTCGCATTGGTTTCTATAGAAACTGGTTACGTTCATCGCACCCTTTTCCCTTCTTTTTCCAACCAACTCTATTTATCAGTTTCTGCAGAAAATGATTTGTTCCCTTATTTGCCCGGGTTGTCCTTCATCACTCTTCAGTGAGGAAGATGTCATTTTGATCTATTTTTTTTTAGATCTACAATTTTTTGGATTTGTTGATGTTATTGACAATGTCACACTGGCACCATCTATTGAATGGACAAGGTGCGCTTGAGTGAAAGGCAAATCTGGTGGTTGGCGGTCGACACTGCGACAGAGGAGCAAATTTGGACGGAGAGGCATAGGAAAGGGATGAAGAAGAAGTTGAAGGCTGCAATGGCACTAAAGACAGCAGTAACGCTGAAGGAAACAATGATGTCAGAGGTAGCAGTGGTATCGGAGGCCACAGTAATGCCAAAGGTTGGCAACGGTTGGAGATCGCTGCCCCTGGCAATGGAGGAAAAGAGGGAGAAAGGACGAGAGGAAGAGAAGGTGCTTCTGTTTACCATTTTTGCAATATTGTCCCTCAGCCTTTTTAACCTTTTACTTTTGACCTCAGTCCATTTTACTCCAACTAACTACCTGGTCCATGTTAGAAGGCTCCTAAGTTTAAAATTATTATTATTTTTCTTTTGACAAAGTTGGGAATTCATTTCATTGATACCAAAATGAATTATAGAGTGACCCACAAGGGGTAGCACACAAGGTAACCAAGAAGGCAAATAAGTGAAACGCACAAAATAGGGATCTCCCCATGCTAACAATCCTAATCAATGGTGCTGGTATACAGATCGACCCGATCTGTTTAGTCTGGTCTGCAACAGACCAAAATTGAACAGGTTGGACTGAGTTGGTCCACAAAATAAATGGTGATGTGAAGCCTCTATTGATGGTGAGGAAAGCAAATCAACCTAGGGATTTCTCCAAAGAATCCGATCATAGATGAAGGGAGGTTAGGGCTAGGGATAATCAAGCATCTCACAACCATACTGAATTCGTGATTTCGGATGCAAGACAATAGGCAGTGGTGCTTTTATCAGGGTAGTGCGCTGGCAACGTGAGAATCATACGGAGGAGGTGGGGGGAGTAGTGACACAAGATAATGGATAAGCAAAAAAGTAAACGAGCCAATGTAGATAAGCTCTACTAGACACCGACGACGATACAAGCAACCCAAATCGGGAACAAGAAACTGTAGGGATGCAGCACAAGAAGACCCTACTGGACACAAAGGAGCTACATGTTGCAGCACAAGACAACCTTACCAAGCACAAGGAAATGGTGGCGAAAACCTAACTGAGCTAGCATTCTAACATGTTAATAAGTTTGTATTTTCCATCTCTCTCTCTCTCTCACACACACACATATATATGTATATTATCTTTTACTACTAGGATTTTGAACTTGCAATACATGGAATAAAGAATATTTCAATAAAAAAATTATAAAACTTAAGCTTGATCAAATCATAAAAGTAGTATAACTTGTTGTTTTTAATTAAGATTAATATGACGCGGTTTACTTAATAATAATAAAAATTTATTATTGAAATAAATACTATAAAACAATTGTGAGATACATATTTTGAGAATGAAATCAATATATGGAAGAAATTTTGCATGCATCTGTTATTGAAAGAAATCAGAGACTCAGAATCAGATTATTGGAATGTTGCAAAAAAAATTATTAAAGTATTTTTGAGGGATGAAGTGTCACATGCTTACTTATAGAAGTTTTAATCACCTTGAGATGAGTGGATATTTGAATTCAAATTCTTCTGGTTGTATAAATACAAGAAAGTTAACTTTTGGTTGTTTGTATCTTAAAGTCAGTGGAACAATATTAAGAAAAAGTGTGAAGCAATCAATAATTTTTATTTCCATAATGAAAGCTAAATTTATGGCATGATTTGAGGCCATAATTCATATTAAGTAGTTGTGAAATTTTATTTCATGACCTGAAATTGTCAACTGTATGATCAAACTGCTGGAAAGTTATTGTAATAATTTCTCAACAGTCTTCTTCCCTAAACACGACAAGTATTCTAAAGGTGCTAAGAATATGGAATTGAAATACTTTATTGTTAAAGAAGAAGTTCTGAAACATAGAGTGTCAATATAACACATTAGCACTAACCTTATGATTGTCGGTCTATTAACGAAAGGGTTACCACCCAAAACATTTAATGCACGTGTTGAAAGTTTGGGTGTTGTTGCCAAGGCATTGTTGTTTACTATGATGATATTTGTGTTTTTATGTACTTTGACACTTTGAGCTCATGATTATGAATGTACATGTTTTTGTATTACTTGTTTCTGAGTTTGTATACATGACAGTATTGAAATAAATATAATAGATTTTGCCTTTGATAAAGACATTAAAGTTGGACATTACTCTTCATTATGTGTCATGTTAAAAAAGAAGGTTGATGTTGTAGCACATGGAAGGGACTGTGTTGGTAAATGATGACATCCAACTGCCATAACTCGCATTAATTTTTTACTTAATCGTGATACTATAGTATAACCATTATAAAAACGATTTAACATTATTTATTTGCGAAATTATGTTTTCTTATTAAACTATGAAGGTATTGCTATATGGAACAAGTAGGAGAATTTAAGAATTATGTCGCATATAATTGTGTCTCATATAATATATAGTTTAATAATCATATGAATGTTAAATCTATTCTCTATTTTATTGAAGAGACATTATTAATTATGAAAAATTATACATGTAAAGACATGACTATATGATGAATAAACATGACGATTGGGGTGAGTATGATGGAAGCACTCTTTCATGTCTATATAAAGAAATAATGTGGTCCTCTCTCAATAAAGCATTTGAGTTCAATATTTTCATCAATATTTTGCTATTAAAGAAGTGGTCAAGAGGGAGAAATCACCATTTTATGTTTCACTTGTTCAATGACTAGTTTCTTCATTTAAGTCTATGGAGAATTGAATGATCTTTAAATAAGACAATGACTTTTTTTCCATGAAGAATGATACTCTCTTGCTAAATTAACATAATGAAGCTAGGATCCGAATTGAAAAAGTCCCAATGACTTTTGCAGGCCCAAAAGCAAGCAACATTCTTAAGGGGCATTGATGTCATTTAACAAAACTAGGGTTTTCTCCCACTTTAAAAAACCCTACTTCTTCTTGAATTGGGCCTTCGTTTGACACTGCGCTTCGAAGCTGCGCTCTGCGTCTCAAAACCTTCAAAGGGCATACCACTACCACCACCGCCACAACCATGGCCGCCGCCACTACTGCCGCTCCGCCGCGCCAGCTGTCGCAGAAGGAGCAAGACATCCAGATGATGCTTGCCGCGGAGGTTCATCTGGGAACCAAAAACTGCGACTTTCAGATGGAACGCTACGTTTTCAAGCGCCGCAATGACGGTTAGTGTCGCTTTCGCACCGTGATCTTGATTTATTTTATAGTAAAACGACAAATTCATTTCTGACGAAAGTATAACAAATTCATCCAGAACTATAAACTTCCCAACATAATCCCAAAAAAAATGAGTTGAAGTAGTCATTTTAAAGCAGATTAGAACCTTATGAATGCTTTCTATAGTACAAATTAGTTCGTGAACAGTATTTGTTTGACTTAATTCTCAGAAAAGTACTAATTTCACAGATATTTTTAGTTCCAAAATTTTGTCAGTTTTTTTTTTATATTAGATTTTAGATGACCTTTTTGTTTTCTTTTTTTATTTTTCGTTTTTAAATTTTGTGAAGTCATGTTTGTAATGTGGAAAATGTTGTATTTTTTGTCTATGGTTGACGAGTGAGTCAATTTTGTCGATGAAATGCTTGCCATCAATCCTTTCTGGGAATTGGAAGGCATGTTAATGTTGTAATTTTATGCTTTGTTATCCTAACATTATGATATGTTCATGTTCATATTCATATCAGGACAAAATAAAATAAAAATGAACGGATGTTAGATTGCCAATGTAAGAGTGTAGATAAATTAACTTAGAAGTACTCACCATAGTGCCACTGAGCTAATGGTAGTTATATGTGGTTTTTTGGAACCGTGAAGTTTTTGTTGATTATAGTATTTCTGATATCTGATCCCCAGGTATTTATATAATTAACCTTGGTAAGACATGGGAGAAGCTCCAACTTGCTGCGAGGATTATCGTTGCCATTGAGAACCCTCAGGATATCATTGTTCAGTCTGCCAGGCCTTACGGCCAGAGGGCAGTACTTAAGTTTGCTCAATACACTGGAGCTAATGCAATTGCTGGAAGGCACACTCCTGGAACATTCACTAATCAGATGCAGACATCCTACAATGAGCCCCGGCTCCTCATTCTAACTGATCCAAGAACTGACCATCAGGTTATTACCTCTTCAAAAGTTGTATGTTAGAACTACTGAAGAGTGCTGTTGTAGCATTGAGGGTGAATATGTTTTAACTTTTTAATTTTAACTGTCAAAGATGTTTTTATTTGTTTTAAGTGTTTGAATTTCTACAAGTAATTGATCTCATTTTGTTATTTATTGCCTGTCTTGCCAGAATTTGCCTTTATGTTATTTATTTATTTATTTATGTGCAGCCCATTAAGGAAGGTGCTCTTGGAAACATACCAACTATTGCTTTCTGTGACACTGATTCTCCAATGCGGTATGTTGATGTTGGAATTCCTGCCAACAATAAGGGGAAGCACAGCATTGGTTGTCTCTTTTGGCTATTAGCTAGGATGGTTCTGCAGATGCGCAGTGTAATTCGTCCAGGGCAGAAGTGGGATGTAATGGTAAAATATTTCAAAGGCTCAACTAGATATCTTTGTACAGTTCTTCCTTGTCTTTCTTCCAACCGATGACTAGCTTGTTCAGTAGTACTAACTATTTTAGGAGGATGCCGTCCCCTCAGGACTACCAGTAGTTACTGCTTTTATGAATACTGAATAGAATGGTTGTTGTTTTATGGCTATTTTAGATTCATTGTGTTGCTAGATGCGTGTTAACAACTTGCACATGTTTTCATTAGTGATTCAGTCAGAACAAGTTTTCTTGCCATGCCATTCCCTCCACTGGAGTCTTAAATTTTTCCTTGTAAGAAATTGGTTGTATTACAGGGTTTCCTTCAAGTTCTTAGATAAATTATGTCAATATTTTCTTGTGTAGGTGGATTTGTTCTTCTATAGAGAACCTGAGGAGGCCAAGCAACAGGAGGAGGATGAAGCACCAGCTGCCCCCGAGTATGCCATCACTGACTTCAATGCTGCTACCAGCTTCCCTGCTGCTGATGGTGAATGGTCTGCCGCAGTTGATCAACCCTGGACTGATGCAGCAGTTCCACAACCTATCCCAGCAGCTCCCAGTAACTGGGCACCAGAAGCTGGTAAGAATTATTAACTTTGGATTTGTGTTGATGCTAATTCTTTCGAAAATGTTGGACTAAGATCAGCTTTATCATTTTGACTTTTTATTTGTCTTACAAATCTATGTATTTGTGCCTCTTTTCTTTCTGTGAATTGCACAGAAAGTTGTTACTGGTATCCAATTTTTGCCATGTTCTAGACTTGTGGACAATTCCCTTTGTTCTTATGTTGCAGCAGGTCCCCCTCCCCTCCTTGCCAACAACAAAGATGGCTGTGATGAGATCACATGTGCTTGTTCTATTAGCTGTTCTTAAATAGTTCAAAAAATATGCGATCACAATTTGTTTGACTGACCTTTCTCTTACAGTTGCAGGTGATTGGGGTGAGTCTGTTCCAGCTCCACAAGTTTCGGTGCCTGCACCGGGAAGTGTTCCTGCTACCGGCTGGGACTGATTTTTATTCTGTTGTGTTCAATCCTTTCCCTGGGAATTTCCATTTCTAGATTATATGTTAGGAAAGATACATCCTTTACTTGTAGTATGGTTATGCCTTAGTAAAATTTTGTTTGTTGACATATTGGTGGAATCTTAATCAGATTCAGTATTTGAAGTGTTGCATTCGACATTCCATTGAGTTAAGCTCGGAATAATTGCTCGTTTTTTTTTAAAGCTAAGATACGAAGTTAGTAGGTGGATGGAAGGGGAGATAGGAGTCGAACTTTGGATGAATGAAAAATAACCGATGTATATAGTTGATTGGGCCTTAGGGGTGCACTTTAGAAGATATAATGCACAATCTTAATTTTCAACATGATGAAAATTGGCCTCTGATACTAAATGAAATTTACTACCTTCATTTTAATTTATCCATCACTGTGAGGAATTTTTTGTTGCATGTTTTAATTTATTTGTTTAAAAATTACCTTTTTAACTAAAAAAATTAGTTTTTATATATTTATGTAGTTAAAAAAAAATAAATTTATGCAAATGGTAAAAAACAGTTTCTTACAAAAAACACCTGCTTTGTTAGCCTTTTAAACCTTATAATAAAAATTAAATTTTATAATGATTTTTTTTCTAGTTTAACATACTCAAAATTTACATGTTCAATTTTACTCTTCCACCCATTACGTAATTTAACGTAGTATTAGCAGTGTAGCTTCATATTAAAAATTTGAGGGTTTTTTTTTTTTTTTTTATTTTGCTTGTGTTTGGCAAAAAATAAAATTAATCAAATTTTACACTTAAAATTATTTATGAAATTACTTCTATTTATCAAAATTTTCAGCACGGTAGAATTTTTGCATGATATCGTTTAGCGCATTAGTGATTTTGGTTATCGCCCCATATAGGCACTTCCGCTCTCTTTTTCCACAATTGTCTCATTTTCTATTTATTTTATTTTTTAACTAAGATAGTAGGGAGATTTTTTTTATCCATCCTATGACTTGAATTTGGGTCTTTTTGTTTCACCAAATGTAGAAGCAATCATTAGACCGTGGACTCAACCGTTTTTTTAGAGATTATTGGATAGATACAATTTCATCACATTATATTTAGTCACACAGACAAAATAATAGGTTCTACCAACTTTATTCAAAACGCACACCTATTTTATTCAAAACACACTTTGATTCAAACCAAATAAATCAAATATTGGTTTTGAAGCATAAACAATAGATTTAAGGCTTGTAAGTGTGATGTAAGATTTGTGAGCATAATGACATTTGGGGGAACTCCTGTTTCGGGATGATCTCTCTTGGTTGGGATATTGCTTTAAGAGAAGATGCCTTGGTGGTTCTGGACGAGCTTCTTTGGGGTTCTTTGGGTGTTCATAGTGCTTAAGAGAGAAGAGTTGTGAGTATTGTATTTGGTATGGAACCATCGAAATGAGTTGTGTTGTGGTGGCAACATTGTCGAACTTGAGAGTTTAAGTAAACTCATAAACCCTTAGTAAACTTGAGAGTCAATCATAAATTTTGTTAAGAGTTTACTTAAACTCGCACAAATTTACCCTTAAAAATGTTAACTCGTTTCATATAGTAGAATTGTAAACTCAAAAGAGTTTATAAGTTAACTCGAAAGTTTAATAACGTTGTGTGGTGGCAAGTAAGTAGATTTTTCTAGTGAAAAGAGAATGGAAATGACTCTTTCTCCATTTCATGTCACTATCTCATCTCTCTTATAGGCTTTCATCAAATTTATAAGGAAACAAAAGCCTTTTTTTTCCTTTGCTTTCAATTAGACCACCCATTTTGGTGAATATGAGCTTTCCTATGTTGGTTTGGTGGACAAAGTCCCCTAAATTAAGGAGCAATACAACTATTGTTGGGAAAGGCTGTGGTTGGTGCGGGGAGGGCGTCCTTGTTGCTAGTGCAACATCCCAAGAAGAGGGTTTTTTTTTAACTAATGGACCTTCGTTGGATCTTTTGGCTAGTCTAAGAGATATCATTCAGTCCTCAAATCTTCTGTTCCATACCCTTATATAGTTCATCTAGTCTTCCTCATGCATTACTCAAGGAATCTTTAGGAAATATCCATGTATCCCCTTTCCTGGAGATGCATGGGCAAACCATTCTTGTCACATAATTACCTCACTAAACAACCTCAGTTGCTTAACTGAATAGGAATTACAAATGGTATTGAATCATAAGCTCCCTTGCATGGAGAGGATGCCAAGAGCATTCTTCATGTGAAAAAACTCTGAAGGTGTCTTCCACTACGTGCCTCATTTGGTTTCCATTGTGATTGAACACTTGTTTGTACTATATTTCTCATAACAACGCAAGCAATGTTAGAATATATTAGGATATTATCACATCCTGACATGTCGTAGATTATATTTTAGATTGATTTAGTTTATTATTAGGTTTATTATGTCATTATTGTCTTGATTTTCTGCTTAGCTTATAAATAGGCATTGACTCATTTGTATTAAGGACGTACAAACATCAATAAGCATTTCTACTCCAATATTTGCTTGGTCTTTCTCTCTTGTTTTCCTGTGTCTATTATTTTTCTGATTCAAGATGAAACTTACCATAGTATTAGAGCTTCTATGACCAAGTGGTCATGGGTTCAAGTCCTACCTCCCCTATTTTTCGCATGAAGTATAAAATAAACTTTTGTATCTCAACGCTTCACGCCCAAAAATGGGCTCATGCCTGAAGAAGCCTGTCAAATATATAAACATTAAATTTCCTTTTCCCATAAGCTTAAGCTTTTGGGAGAGATGATTCTTGATATGGTATCAGAGTCACTATGCATAGAGGTCAAGGGTTTGATCCTTCACAATCCCCATTTCAAAAAAAATATCTTCCTTCTAGGAATTGTTTTTGCCAAGTGGTGGTTAGGCATTTGATGTTGTTCTCATGGTGGGACGTTATTTGCAGCCAGTTGTTAAGACGTTGAAGGAAGATCGAAGAGGCTTGAGCGAAGGTCGAAGAATTCTAGGAACATGAAACTTTGATGGTTACTTCTAAGAATTACTTCTGCCAAGTGGTGGGTAAGAATTCGATATTGTTCTCGGGTAGGAACTTGATGTTGTTCCCATGTTGAGAATTTATTTGCAGCCAGCTGTTGAGACGTTGAAGGAAAATCAAAGAGGCTCGAACAAAGGCCCAAGACTTATGGGAACTAGAAACTTTGGTGGTTACTTCTAGGAACTCGTTCACCTCCATGCAGACATGACTTGTTCATCTCTGTGTAGACACAACTCGTCTACTTCCATGCAGATACTAAGACCATTTGATTATGACAAGCTTAAAGCTAGATGAACTTTAGTTTAAGAAGGGTGTTATAATATATTAAGATATTATAATGTTCTGGCATATCGTAGATTATATTCTAGACTGATTTATATTGATTCAGTTTGTTAATATCTATCCTATCATTATTGTCTTGATTATTTGCTTCGCCTATAAATAGGCGTTAACTCATTTATATTAAGGACACACAAACATCAACAAACATTTCTCCTCCAATATTTGCTTTGTCGCTATCTCTCATTTTTCACTACATGCAATTGGTTACTAGAGGAATATCATTTAACATTTCAAGACTGAATATAATTTGATAAAAACATGGGTTTTTAACTTTAGCATTTAACATTCTAGAGATCAAATCCTAAGGTCAACCTAACTATCCTAGTTGGAAACCTTTAATACCTCATGATGCATGTCAACATTCAAATATAACATATAGCTAACACAACAAGCATAAAATTTAAGCATAAATTCCTATACAGTTCTACGACTGCACACTCAGACATGCGACAGGGAAATTTCGTAAGTTTCACTCGGTCGTCTCTTTTACAACCAAGAAACTCCTAGTTTGGAATACTTTGATTTGGTTCTATCACTTTAATCTTTTCCCCAATTCAGATTTACAATTTTTTTCAAAATTCCCAATTTAACCCTCCAAAACTCACCTAACTCCCTTTTTACCCAAAATTCCTATTTTTCTCAAACAATTTGTTTATAAAAAACCAAAGGGGTTCAATAACTCCACCCCAAGGTTTATGATAGTTCTACACTCATTTTCCATAGTGATAAACCCAAATTTTTAGTCCAAATTCCCAAAATCCCAGTTTTTCCCTTTTTGCTCCAAAAACGTCGTTTTACTCAATTTACTTGAAAATTCGTCGGGGGCTCCAAAAATTTTGAAACTTAAACACCCCCACTCAATTTTTTGTGTAGATTTAAAAAACGAGGTTAGTTTTTCAAAAAGAAGATCCCTTCATGAGGAAAGCAACTAGCCAAAATTCAGTCCTACATTTTTCTACCAAATTTGTAGCATTTCTAGTCAAGACTTTTGACAAGCGTATTCATAATTACTTCCTCTTAACCAAATCCAAATCAAAGGATTCAATCTCAGTCCTTAAGCATGCATGCAAATAGATTCATAGCAAACACAAAATAGAGCAAAGAAGTTAAGTTGACTTAGTCTTTCTCTTGAAGGCAAAAACCCCGACGTCGCGAGGCTAGGAAACCCACCTAAGGCCCATAAGCAATAGAAACAACAACTCAGTTTGGAGGGGGGTCTTGGCCGAGATGTAAGTAATGATAATGAATCAATGATGGTGATGACTTGCATGTCCAGTTTGAGTGGCTCAAGCGCGATAGGGAATTGATCCTCCTCGTGGAATGGTGCCTTAGGTGATGCCAGGAGTGGGCTTGTTACTTCTTGACTTGTTCGACATTCTTAGGGTCCACACTTGGGGACTCACTTTTACTTTAAACCGTTATGATGTGAAACAGTAGACTTTACTTTACTTTCTTTCTTTAATTTCTTGGATCAGGGCGAAGCCTGCATTTTTTGATCATGGAACCAGTCATTCTTGCTAGACTGACAAGGGGCTTGTCATGCTTGATGTGCTAAGAGAAGGGATTTTCCTATTATATAACTATATACTTTCTTCCAGATACACCGGAACCTCTGTGGCTGAAACCTTCTTAAGATCTTATATTTTTCCTAAGGTTCATTTATGATCTTTAATAGATTTAGGCGATAACTTCTAGTTATCTAAGGTTGTCCTAAAGACTGAATGACAACCAAGTCCAAATGATGCACATTCATACAATGCTAACATATAGTACAAGATACACACCTCCATGAATAATAAAATTGAAGCTGAGAGCTTAAAAACCTAGGTCATTCGAATGACTATCCCAGTTCATTTGAATGACTAGTGTAATTCAAATAACCAAGGTAATTCAATCGAATGACACGGAAATTTGGCTCTTGAGTTGGTGAAATCAATGATTCATTCGAATGACCATACTTAGTCATCTAAATGACCTGCGCTCAACGGACCTTTCTGACCGCTCAGCTGTAGTAATTCGAATGACTATCCCTAGTCATTCAAATGACCTGAATATTTTGCTTCCAGTTCAGAAAAATCAGTGATTCATTCGAATGACCATGGCTTAGTCATTCGAATGACTCGAAAATTTGACTCTTAGTTCAGTAAAAATCAGTGCTTCACTAGAATGACTGAGGCTAATTCATTCGAATGACCACAGGTCTATTGCAGAAAACAAGATCATATTCAATATTATTCCATGTACATTTCTTAGGGCTTTACAACATAATTTTCAACAACCACTACAACATATTTTCAACTCCAAAAAAACATAAAATCACACATACAACATTAACCTAATATCTAACACATAATACATTAGATTTTCATATATTACACACGCAATACTTAAAAATCCCCAAGGAGGTGAGTAAGCTAGGTGTTACCCACTTCCTAGGAGTGTTTCGTTGATGGTGAGGGTGGTGAGAAAACGTTCCACGGGTGCATAGCTTTTTCTTGCTAATTTCTGGCTACTGCAGCGCAACGACCGAGTACACGAACATAACGTATTTTAGAGGGGAGCAAATGAATGAAAACAAAGAACCCATGGTAACCATGAAGGCTATTTATAGCCTTAGGTGCTGTGAGCAATTGGCCCAATTTTTAGCAATTTTAATTTTTCAAAAATAAAGAAATGTTGGATAATGGCTATGTCATGAATAATGACCCATTTTGTCCAAATTTCGGTCATGTTTGATCGTGTTCGGTTGTTAACCGTTCGTGTACGACTGTCCTAAAAATATTTCGGACACGCCGTCGTGATCTACTAATTTTCCTGATAAGGAATTTAAGTCAACCCAAGGTATTCGTAAATTTATTTCTCCTAAGAGTGTTCTTTACGGATACCTTTGATATATAATTAAATCCCGGTGACGACAAGTAATTAATTCAGTCTCTGCAAAATTTCGCAAAAATGCGAACTATTACCTTTACGGATGTTTTTAGTAGTTATCGATGATCAGAGTGACACCATAGATCAATTGGGCAGGTTGCTTGGAGCATCGTAAGGCCTTAGTTCAGTGGGCAGGTTGGATGGGATATGCGCCTATTAGTTCAATTGCCTGTTATAATTGCTTTATGTTGTTCATTTTATAAGTTTTAAATCTCATTCACTGAGTGATGAACTCGCCCCTTATCTACTTATTTTAGGTCAGGTTAAGGACCTCGACGTCTTTGAGTCTGTAGTCAACTCTGCTTCATAGTGGAGTTGATAGAGTCTTTATTTATATTATGTAGTTTTGGTATGCTCTAGACATTTATAGGCAATATCTAGAAACACTAGTTCCTTTTATAATTATTATTTATTTTATGTATTTATATCAGTTGTAATTTGTAAATAATTAAACAACAGGTAATTTTTAATTCAGTTTTATTCAAACTAAGTTTCATAATTAAATTGTTTGTTAGTTAAGTAAAACTAGTGTTTATTAATTTAGTCAGCGAGCTTCCGTAGAACTGATAATCTTATGTGTGGTCACGACCAGATTTTGGATCATGACTTAAATTTTGTAACATTATCCATCATCCCATCTCCTTATTGGCCTGATTCACCAACTGTCATAAGAATATCGAAACAAATAAAAGAATAAAATAAAAATAGTATGGAGATAATTTAGTAGGATAAGATTATACAAGCTATTTTACACCTGTTAAATAAAAAAATTCTTTTTCAAAATAAAAAAATTTCAAAAAATAATTTTTCCAAATTTTTTTAATAAATTTTTTTTTTCAAAAGATTTTAATAAAAAATACTTTTTTAGAAATTTTTTTGATTTGTTTTCAATTTTGTCAATTTTTTTTGAAAAGTATATATTTTTAAAAATGATTGTTTTTTAAAATATAAATTTGTTTCAATTCAATTCCTATTTCATTAAGGGTAAAAATGTAAATTAATAAATTAAATTAAAATTAAATAAATTCCTATTTTAATAGACTCCAAACATAAGAATTTATTTCTAAATCAATTCAAATTTCATCGTGTGTGTGTATATATATATATTTATTTGATTCCAAACATAATATTTGATTTGCAATTCAATTCAAATAATTTTTCATTTTCTTTGATTTCAAACACACCCATAATGTGTTATAAAATAATCAGAAAAAATTGGTGAAGAAGGAAGAGAGGGAACAAATAGATAAAGTAATGATATTGATAATCTCAAACCATATTTACGTTGAACACTCAAATGAGTATTTATAAACTAACATTTGAAATTTTGAGTTTTGAAATTACTTTATCGAAATGCACTATAAATATATACATAATATTACATTAAATCTCTATCATATCATAAATATTGGATGCTAACCAAATTAAAATAAAGACATCCACCTCCTAATAATATTTTACAACACTATAGTCAAAATTTATTATTTGTTATTTAAACAATGTATGTTACCAAAAACCTAAGAAGCACCGACACTGACACGGGACACCACACCAATTTTAAAATTTTACAAGACATAACACGACATATATAAGTGTAAAATTAAAAATTTATAATAATATTCTAATGATTTAATTGATATCAAATTACTAATTTTTAATATTTTTCAAATTCTTTTCAAAATATATAGAACATTCAAGACATTTTCATGTATCGATCCTTGTTAATTTTCTAAGTATCCATATTAGTAAAACTATTTAATATTTAAAATATTTTTTTACTCGGACACAATACAGAGACAGCTCAAGAAACGTTCATATAATTCAAACACGTTTGGACACAGCTAATTATGAATTTTTTATTTGGACATTTTCAGACTTTTGGATACATGTGTTAGACAAGTGTCTTCGTATTTTAGTATTTGCGGTGTGTCAAATATGGAGATACAATAATTTCATAAAGTGTATGTGCTTCTTAAAAATAAATCAATAATGTTACCATAAAAACAATGTTACTTAGTTTTTTTTGCTCTGAGCCTGTTTTAGGCTTTTAGAGTCAATATGGCACGCCGAATAGTGTTGAAACGGGCTTGGCCCAGTCCATTCGGGCCGGGTCACTAGGGTTTTCTCTCCCTTCTCCTCTAACCATCATCCCTCGTTAGAAAACACTTCCCCCACTTCTTCAAAGCTGCTGCTTCGAGTTTGACACTGCCCTCCGTGCGTTCCGCGCTTCTCAAAACCTTCAGAGTGGGCACACCACCACTAAACGCCATGGCCGCCGCTTCCACCACTGCCGCTCCGCCGCACCAGCTGTCGCAGAAGGAGCAGGCCATCCAGATGATGCTTGCCTCGGAGGTTCACCTGGGAACCAAAAACTGCGACTTTCAGATGGAACGCTACGTCTTCAAGCGCCGCAACGATGGTAACCGTCTCTCTCGCATTGTGGTTTTCGGTTATTCTATTTTCGTTTTAATTTTATTTTAGCCTCATTGTTCTGTATTTCTTTTTCTTGAGAATCCTGTGTGGTCATGTTCGTAATGTGGGAAATAAAATCCAATTTAGTGAATTGGAAAATGTTGTAATGTTTTACTTCGCCGTCGTAACGTTTCTTTATTGGATTGTAGATAATCACTTGGATCTAGGATTGTAGATAAGATAACTAATTAACTAAGAAGCCCTAGTCAGTGTGGGGTTTATGTCTCCTGAAAACTAATGAGAGGACCAGAGATCTGTAGTATTTGATAATTTTACAGATGCTCCCTGCTCTTTATTAGTATTCAATTTTGAATATGTTTTCTTTTGAGTGTATGGCTATAGGTGTTGCGATTCAAAGGGTCAAAAATTACTAATTGGAGTTTTGATAAAGATATTGTGTGTTTTGATTAGCTCATGTTGTCGCCATAACAACTTTATAATTAAAATTGTTCTGGAATAGCTTCTGAGAAAACACCCATCTCTCTTCCAAATCAATTGAAGCCAAACATGCCTGTATTCTTGAAGATGCTTTCTTTTGTCTACCACTATTACAAATGGTTCCACTTGACTGAAATAGAAGATCATTTCAGAGTTTTGTTGATTATAGAATTCTGATCCCCAGGTATTTATATAATTAACCTCGGTAAGACATGGGAGAAGCTCCAACTTGCTGCGAGGATTATCGTTGCCATCGAGAACCCTCAGGATATCATTGTTCAGTCTGCCAGGCCTTATGGTCAGAGAGCAGTACTTAAGTTTGCTCAATACACTGGAGCTACTGCAATTGCAGGAAGGCACACTCCTGGAACATTCACTAATCAGATGCAGACATCCTATAATGAGCCTCGTCTACTCATTCTAACTGATCCAAGAACAGATCATCAGGTTATTATCTCTCTAATAATTATAAGTTAGAACTAATGGAGAGCGCTGCTGTTGTATTGATGATAAATGTTTTAACTTTTAACTGTCAAAGATGTAGTAATTGGGTTCTGGGTTTGAATTTCTCTTAGTAGCTTAGTAATTGATCTCATCTTGTTATCTATTGCCTATCTTTCCAGAATTGTCTTGTTGCTTGTTTATGTGCAGCCCATTAAGGAAGGTGCTCTTGGAAATATACCAACTATTGCTTTTTGTGACACTGATTCTCCAATGCGGTATGTTGATGTTGGGATTCCTGCCAACAATAAGGGAAAGCACAGCATTGGTTGTCTCTTTTGGCTGTTAGCAAGGATGGTTCTGCAGATGCGTGGTGTTATTCGTCCAGGGCATAAGTGGGACGTAATGGTAAAATATTTGCTGCTTTGATGAATACTGGATAGAATGGTGGTTGTTTTACTAGATGTCTTTGTTACAACTTGCATATGTCATTTCATCAGCAATTCAGTCGGAACAAGTTTTCTTGCCATGCAATTCCCACTGTGCAAGAGTAGTCTTGAATTTTGCTTTCTGTTGTAAGAAATTAGTCTTATTTTGGTTTATCTGCAACTTCAGAGGTAAATTATGTCAATTTTTCTTTTGTAGGTGGATTTGTTCTTCTATAGAGAACCTGAGGAGGCCAAGCAACAGGAGGAGGATGAAGCACCAGCTGCCCCAGAGTATGCCATCACTGACTTCAATGCTGCTACCAGCTTCCCTGCTGCTGATGGTGAATGGTCTGCTGCAGTTGATCAACCTTGGACTGAGGCAGCCGTTCCACAACCTATCCCAGCAGCTCCCAGTAACTGGGCCCCAGAAGCTGGTAAGAATTATTAACTTTGGATTTGTGTTGATGCTATTTCTTTTGAAAATGTTGGACTAAGATCAGCTTTATCATTTTGACTTTTTATTTGTCTTACAAATCTATGTATTTGTCCCTCTTTTACTTTCTATAAATTGAATGCAAACTTGTTTACTGGTATCCAATTTTTTCTATGCTCTAGACTTCTAGACAATTTTCTATGTTTATGCTGCAACATTTCCCCCCTGCCCTCCTTGCCAACAACAAACATGGCTGTGATAAGATCACGAGGCACATGTATGCCTGTGCTATTAGCAGCTTTTAAATAGTTCAAAAATTTGCAATCACAATTGGTTTGACCAAAGTAGTTCTTCTTACAGGTACTGGTGATTGGGGTGAGTCTGTTCCAGCTCCTCAAGTTGCTGTGCCTGCAGCTGCAGATGTTCCTGCTACCGGCTGGGAATGATTTTCATTCTGTGGTGTCCAGTCCATAATTTTCTGCCCCTTCTCCTGGGAATTTACGTTCCCAGATTTATTTGTTAGGAAAGGAACGTGTTTTGCTTTTGTTGGAGCAAAATTGAGTAAAATTTTGATTGTTGACATATTGTTGGAAACTTTATCAGATTCAGTATTTTAATTGTTTCATCACGAGTTCTTTGGCAGTTTACTTTGAAGTATTCCGTTCGACGTTCCAACGAGTTAATCTTATATTTATGCTCTTGCATTGGATGAATGAAAAGTAGCTAACATTGTATAAGTTTTAGATAATTTGGCTTTTGAGGTGCACTCTGGAAGAAATAGTTTGCAATTTTAATTTTTAAAATATCATATTAAAATTTATGAATCAAAATGCATTGTTAAAAACATCTTAATATATTAGTTATGAATTATTTGTTTGTCGTTTTTACCTTTCGGAGTCAATTTGGCAAACGAAAGCTTGCAACCTGAATAAATAAAACTTGGGAGATTATAGAGAACAGCTTATAATAGATTGTGATTTGGTAAGAGCTGAAGCGTGTAGGTTGTTTGAACAATCAATGTTGCAAGAGATCTGGAAGAAATAGTTTGCAATTTTAATTTTTAAAATATCATATTAAAATTTATGAATCAAAATGCATTTGTTAAAAACATCTTAATATATTAGTTATGAATTATTTGTTTGTCGTTTTTACCTTTCGGAGTCAATTTGGCAAACGAAAGCTTGCAACCTGAATAAATAAAACTTGGGAGATTATAGAGAACAGCTTATAATAGATTGTGATTTGGTAAGAGCTGAAGCGTGTAGGTTGTTTGAACAATCAATGTTGCAAGAGATCGAATGACAAAGCATAAGGTGGCTTGTTTCAAAGTATATATGAACATTCTCAGGAAAATTTGGGAACCACCTAGAGCTAGCGCAGTGTTTGTCGGAGCTTAGGGGTCGGGAACCACTTAGAGCTAGCGGTGTTCGTCGGAGCTTTTCGCTACTATAACACCCCCCCCTCCCGGGGAGTTAGTGATTCATTGTGCATTTTCCGTTGTGGGTGCATTTTCTTTTCTATGTATAATTTTTTTCAATTTTAATTTTTATGAATGTTCATACTCTGATTTATTTGAATTTCTCTTTTTTTGTCATCTATTGGGGATAATATATTTTTTTTGGTTTAATACAATTAAATGAATCTAACTATGATCATTAAACCCACCAATAGCAACTATTCCCCATTTGAGATCACTAAAGTGGGTATGCCTCTCCACACAAAGTTTTTTTTCATATTTATCGTCAAGAATAGAACCTCTGACCAAATGCTTAAGGAACTCAGTTATCTACTGACTATGTTTTTGTTGGTATTGGGGATATCATATGTGTTGTTGTTTATTTATTTATTTATTCAATTAGTTTAATTTCTAGTTTCATACTATTTAGTAAAAGATGAAAAAAAATTGCAAATTTATAATTTTTATTTTTTAGAAGTGTAAATTTTATTATTTAAAAAAATAATAAATAATGTAATTACACTTGTTAAGGAATATTTTGATAATTGCCACATTCCTAGAAATATGTAATATCAACCAAACATATTTATAATTTATTCTTGAAAATCCAAAATATTGATTCCCGAAAATAAAATTTATTACCCAAAACAAATGTCATAAAATTTGTAATTAATTCTAATCAATCTTGTCACACAAACTAAGGGGATGTTATAATAGGAATGGGTTATGGATATTTCTCACAACTATAGGAAACTCAAGTGTAGATTGAATGACACACAATTCAAGATCTTACTGTCAACGTTTAGGCTGATCACATCATAGCCCAAGTTCCATTTGTAATTTTATATACGGAAATGATAACTGAACAACAAAAATTAACAACACATACATGACAATGTATAAAATACACACAAATACACATACATTTGTACTAGGCCACACATACAATTAAATGAATCCAACCAACCCCACTTGCCCCCACTCTTCACTCTCGAATTCCCTCGCAATGATCACCATTTGAAACTCCTCAACTCAACCGCAGTGCTCACTTCCTCTCAAACTCCGCCCTTCCTCTGGAACTCCCCTCTTTCCTACACTCACTCTGTTCCCTTTTCACAGTCACTATCTCGGTTTTTATATCTCCCAGGTGATCGAGCTCGAGTTGGAAAAAAAACTAACAGGTATTATTCCTTACTCCAAGTTGTAGGTTTATGGTTTAGAACTGGGCACATGTGGTTTAGGGTGGAAAAATGTCCATCTTTTTTTTATTATAGGTTGAGGAATCTACAGGGTTTGGTTTTTTTTTTGGCGGGTTAAATGATTAAGTAACCTGTTAATTTAAATGTGTGGTCATGTTGGTTTGTTTATGTTATGATGTTGGATTTTCATGAACTGGTGTGTATGTTTGAAGTTGGTGTTAGTTTGTTATTAGTTTAGTTGTTGGTTTGTGTGTTCAAGGGCTATATTGGTTTATTTGTTCTAAGATGTTAGTGTCTTGTTTTTTAACATGTTGGTTTGCATGTTTTGATAGGTTGGTGTATGTGATGTTAGTTGGTGGTTTGTTTTTGTATATTTGTCATTGTTTTAGAATGTTGGTTTATTTGTGTTACCGTGTTGGTTTATCTGTGTAAGTGTGTTGGTTTATTTATTTATAGTGGTTGAGTTGGTCTCATTTTTTGCTTAGGTTGTGGTGTTTGTGTGTTTTTTTAGATGTTGGTCTGCATAGGTTGGTTTATTTATGCTATGGTGTTGGCTTCTATATTCTTAAGTATTGGTATATGTATTCTATGGTGTTGGTATGTGTATTCTCAGGTGTTGGTTTATGTATTTTGTGGTGTTGATTTGTGTATTCTTAGGTGTTGTTTTCTTTATGTTATGATTTTGATTGTGGTCTCTATATGCTTTGGTGGTGGTTTCTTTATGCTTTGGTGTTGGTTTATTTATGTTGTGGTGTTGGTTTGTGTATATGATTTTGGTTTTGGTTTCTATATGCTACGGTGTTGGTTTTTGTATTCTTAGGTGTTGGTTTCTTTATGTTATGGTTTTGGTTTTTATATGCTATGGTGTTGGTTTGTGTATTCTTAGGTGTTGGTTTCTTTAGGCTTTGGTGTTGATTTATGTATTCTTAGGTGTTGGTTTATGTATGTTATGATGTTAGTAAGTGTACACCGGTAAAGGAATTAGCTACACTTATTTGCCTACAACCCAACAAGTAAGTGTATTTGTTGTATTTTAATTAAGACAACATGTGAAAGCATATAAAAAACACAGACATAACCATGATAGATAACAAGACATAACCTTTTACTATACTCAGATACAACCCTTCGGTGAAAACAGACACAACCTTACCAAAGTAAAAGACCTAACCTTTTTGTTGTGTGAGACACAACCAGTTTAAATAAATAGACACAACCTTTTATTATACTTAGACACAACCTTTTCGTGAACTCAAACCTAACCTTCAAGTGATTGAAGCAAATTCTATTGCCGGAATTAAAAAAAATAAAATTATTTCAAATAATTAATTTTGCATCAGACTGGATTATGCTAATGACTATACTATGTATCTCATCATAATATCCTTTTTGTTTTTGCTTGTAATATGGAAAATGGGGCTAGAAGAGTAGAGTCTTGATGCTGGACTTCTTTGGCATATGGCAGACAGGGCATGCTTGGAGGAAAGCCTCGCATGCTTTGCAGGAACAGAGGTGCCTGCAAGGAAGCAACATAATGCACGACCTCCCTGAATTACACTTGTTGCAAATCATTTGTTCCAAACCACAGGACACTCTGTTTTCCCATTTTCCTTCTTCTTCCATCACCTTGTTCCTCCTCCAGATTTCGTTGCAGAACGACTCTGCGTACCAAAACGAACAGAGGAATTTTTTATGATGAACTCGGAGAAAAAAAAGTGAACTAGTGATGAAGAAGAATCAAGAGGAAGACGAGAGCGTGGGGCACGCTCATGATGGGTGCACAACAGTGGACATTATTTACAATGAGTGTTCAATAAGTGTGCAACTACCAGGTGTGCAAAAATTAGGACTCGTATGAAAATTGTTCAAATAACATTATTAGTTTGTTTACGAGGTAAGTTATTTGTACATAGGAATGATCACTCAATCATGTACACTAAGAAATCAATGATTGAGATCCACTTTTTTTTTTCCTTCTTCCTATATAATCGACCCTACTTATTTGTGTTTCCGTGTTTATGGCTATGTCACATTTTCTATGTACAAATAGCATATTTCTTATTAAAGAGTGATAGATGAGAACTAAAAATATTATTTGTAGACAAAATATTTATTTTGGTCTTTGTCTAAACTTTAAAGTATCATGAGATAAATTAGTTTTTCAGAACTTGAAAATTTACTTTAGGTTCTTGAGAATACTTAAATCACTATTTTAAAGGACTAAATTATTCACTTTATATGTTTAGGAACCAAAGTGTTATATATTTTGAATTTGAATTGTAAGTCACTTGGATTAGACTTTCATATCTCAGAGCTTCTCCCAGGCCCTCTGAACAAAGGGACCTTTGAGTGACCTCGAGACATGTCCAAGTGCAGATTTTTTTTTTATTTTATTTTGGGTAAAAATTAATGAATCTGTCCGCAATTTAATTTATTATAAAAGAAGATGTATTCGAAAACAAAAACTAATTTAAGCCATAGTTAACCGTGGCTAATTTAACATTTAGCCATAGTTTACGGTAGTGGTAAGACTAAACAATAGTTTTAATTAAAAAAGAAATAAAAAAAAATCAGTTTTGTATTTTTACCCCATCCAAAAAATATTTCATAATAAAAGATATTAAACTAAAATATTTAGGATTTATCTTTTTTTTTTAAGTTTAAAAAAGTTTATGAGGGACCACAGAATGGACTAAGGTTGGTTCATTCCATTAGAGAGAAGAGAGACACTCTTAGGTTGCGTTTGGTTGTTGAGATAAGACAAAAATATAAAGATATGAGGATAGAGACATAAAAAAATAAAAGAACAAATCAATCTTATATTCTATTTGATAATAATGTATAAAACACACTTATTTATATCTATATTTTATTTGATTTAATAGAGACAAAACAGAAAATACACTCAAAATGACTTAAAATACCCTTATTACATTGATTTAATAGAAAAAAATAAGAAAAAACACATTATCATAATCTGAAAAATTGTATCTTTGTATCTTGTCTCTGTGTTTCAGCAAAATGGAAATATAAATAATACCCTAATTTTCTGACTTAAAACTTAAGTTATTATACTTGTGTAAGCAACTAAACAAGATTGTGTGTCTTTCTATCTTTGTTTGCAAGTACTGTCTCAGCAACCAATGCAGTCGTAGTTC
Organism: Nissolia schottii; assembly: GCA_003254905.1. NCBI lineage: Eukaryota > Viridiplantae > Streptophyta > Magnoliopsida > Fabales > Fabaceae > Nissolia > Nissolia schottii. The sequence goes on along the minus strand of QANU01113591.1, from coordinate 142,774 downwards.
CCATTTATTCCTTTTATGACACAAAAATGATATAAATGTACTTAAAGTATTAGTAAGGCCTCCTCAACGATGATCCACTATCAACCTATTTATTTGTGCTTTGTATAGGAAAAGTTATCTCATTCGATTTCAGATAAGGTCTCAGAGGGAGCCTGGAAGCTGGTAGCGGTGTCTAGAGGTGGGTTGGGGCATATCTCACCTCTTCTTAATTTGCGGATGATATTCTCCTTTTTTGCTAAGGCTTCTTCTAAGATGCATGTGGTCATGGAGGTGCTAAATTCTTTTGCCCGTACTTGAGGGCTCCTTCCTTGTCAATGTGTCTAATTCAAAGCCAGCCATCACAGCGAAAGCAATCCTTCGCACAAAGCAGGATAAATTGGCGGCTATTTCGAGCATCCCTCTTACCGACAATTTGGGGTGGAGCAAAGAATTTTGATTTCCAATTTCTGGTGGACAAGATTCAGTCTTCATGTTCTTAATAAAGTGGGTTATGTGACTTGGGCAAAATCTGTTTTAACTTTTATACCCACATAAACCATGTCGACGACTTAGGTTCCAAAACATATTTTCAATAAGATTTGTGCATCGCGTAATGCTGTAGTTTTGCTGAGGGATGGTTTTAATTTGGAGGTGAGCAATGGAGATCACTCTTTCTGGTTTGATACCTGGCCCCTACACCTATGGAGGAGGGGTAGAAATGCTGAGGTTTTGGAAAATGATGTTTGACACATAAACTTCATTCATAACAATATTTTGGCGGATATTTAAGTTAAAATTTTATTAAGTTGAATATTGATGGTAGCTCCTTGGAGAATACGAGGCCTGCAAATTTTGGTGGCTCTTTCGTGATGGGAATGATTGTCTTTGGCTAGCGGATTTTTCAGGCTGGCTGAAAGTGGCTAACAACTAGTAAGCATATATAATTGCAAGCTCTGAATCATGGTTTGCATTAAGCGTAGCACAATGGTTACCGTAAGGTGGTTTGCGAGAGTAATTCGAAGGAAGTGGTCCACCTTGTGGCAGAACCAAACGCTAAATGATGGCAAGTGTTGGAGAGAAAAATCAAAATTTTATAGTATCTATTTCTATCTATAATGTTAAATGTCCAAGAGATGTCTAATTATATATACAAATAAGACAAAATATTCATTTTGATTTTTAGTAAAAATATTAAGAGAGAAAATTCTGGCCCTCATTTTATGGTTAAGGTTTTTGGGTAGTATGCATAAGGTTATGAGTTTAAATCTCAATGTCACCGATGTAAAAAAAACATTAAAAGAGAAAAGAGTGTCTTAAAAGCATTTCCAATGGAGGGACCAACTTTGGTCCAGCCTTAATAGTGCTTTTCTTTTCATTTTTTTATTCTTCAGAGAAATAACAAATAAACTATCACCTCGCATGAATAACTCCCATATAATCATTCTGAAGAAAGAGACATAACTCTATAGGAGGCTCCTTAAGAATGACTAAAGAATCATTACCCCTAGCCTCAAATTAGCTAAAATAATCTGCACAAAGATTCACTTCCCTGAAAATATGGTGTAATGAGACCTCACGATCCTTAGCCAGCCACTCTCAGATCTCTGAAGTGATGTCATGAAAGGAGTGAAAGTAAAGATTAGCATCCGTGTCTATTTCTCTTTAAAATGCATCCTTTACATCTCATCTATTTAATGTTTATGCAATACTCCATTCATTTCTCAATGTTACTCTTTTTCATGTTTTAAGGTTCATTCAACATATTTAGATACAATTGTGTTTAGATATATTGAGTTATGAATAAACCTAAAAAAGTGAAAATGACTAACATTGAGAAACGGAGGAGGGACTAACATAGGCAATATAATACTTGCTAATTTTTGTTTAGAGAGACAAGTTCAATCACACTTTGAAGAACAGTATTAACTTCTTAGGACATTGGTTAACCTGGACAACATAGCATTACAAGACACATGGACACACATTACTCATAATTTATGGCAATTTTCTCAATTGTAGATAAATAAAATGCTGCCTCACTACATAAGAGAGAGTGATGATGACTAATTAGCAGCTAAAATTCACGCCATCTTAACCAACCCCACCTTGCACCAATAATAGTTATTCTAAATTAAGAGAACACTCATGATCATGGATGACTAAANTCAATGCTTAACAAAATCGATCAAATTAGATTTTAAAGTTTTAAATCATTTAAATTTGTTTTTGACGTTGGCAACAGTCAAGTTAGTACCTAACGTTAACTCTTCATCCAAATCCACTAATGGTCATTGACGTGACACATTAATTGCCACGTGGCATGGTCACATGGATGCTTGTGTGACATGTTATTTGTCAAATTAGTCCCTAAAATTTTTGAAATCCATCAATTTAGACCTTGAAGTTTTTGAAATTTGTCAATCTCGTTGCTAAAGCTTTTGAAATATGTCAATATTGTTCCATTGTTATTCAAATTACATCGAATTAGTCATTGCCCCGAATTAACCCCATATCCCCAAAATTAAAACCCTTACTAACCTGATTAACCTCTAATCACCAAATTAAAGACTAATTGACTAATACCAACAGGGGTTGGTCCAAGTGGTAAGCGGCTTGGTATCGCTTAAGCAAGGTCCCGAGTTCGAGACCTTGTGAACGCAGTTATCCCCGCTGGGAGACTCACCCGCCATAGCCAGGTGCGCGACTCGGATTAGTCAAGACTAAGCCTTGGATACCGGGCAGGCAACCTAAAAAAAGACTAATTGACTAATTAATACTAATTAAAACACATAATTAACATACCCAATTAACAAAATACTCATTCATTCCAAATATTATTTGTCTATTTCTATTTGATGCATTCATTTTAGGTTTTATAAACAATATTTTTTATATTATGGACTTTAATTTATGTTCCACATCAGACAAACCAAATTACATAAACCATCATTGAGGTTTATTAAAATTGCACCCTACTCCAAATTATGTGCAAAGTTGCAATTCACCCTAATTTTTTTATTACGACTAATTACTAATGATCGGTTAAGTTTTTGTTTTCATTTCATGTATTTTTTGTTTCTACAAGTTTTTGTTTTCACTCTACCCATATTTTCTACTGTGGATTGTCTGATGTGAGATATAAATTAAAGTTCACAATTGAAAATATTGTTTGTAAAACCAAAAATGAATGCATTGGCAAAAATAGATAAACAATATTTGGAACGAACGTGATGAATGATTATTTTGTTAATTGAGTATTTTAATTCATATTAATTAGTTAATTAGTCTTTATTTAGGTGATTATGGGTTAATTAGGTTAGTAAGAGTTTTAATTTGGGGGGCAGGAGATCAGTTCGAGTCTAAGACTAATTTGATGTAATTTGACTATTATAAGGTACATTATTTTTTAAAAAAATCATAATAATTTTATGTAAGCAACTATAACAGAAAAAATTAAATTCAGTACCTGAAAGTAAACTATAAAGAGGCTAAGATAAGATTAAAATTACACTAGTCAAATTCAGGTATGCGATCAAAATCGACTCAAATTGGTCAAAATTATGCCTTAGATATCATATAGCCAATCTAAAAAAAAAAAATTACACTACTCACTGAACATGACCAAAAATATGTCAATAAAGTTAAGCTGTCAAGACATTAAAAATTGTCGTTCAAAGTAGTACATCGTGAATTCATCCCGTGCGAACCACGAGTTGTTATTTTAGTAATAAATAAATGTTGCCAATATTATTATAATACCAAGCCTGCCCCTATTTGCTTTTGTTCTTTTACCTCCGAAGTTATGTAATGTAATGTGTGTGTGTGTATATATATCTCATATCATGGACTTACCCCACCAGCACACCCTCACATCACATCACATCACCAACCTTTGATCCGTTTTCTCTCTCTAAAGGTAACTCTGCATTCCTCTATTTTTAACATGTTCATTTTTCTTTTATATGGACCAATAGCGCTGCATATACTTTGAAAAATATTGCAAAAATTTTTTCCCAGAAATTTTGATAGTTGATAGGTGAAATTAAAGTAATACAAGTCACTTCTTTATCATAAAGTTTATGGTCTCTCTGGGACTAGCATTAAGAATCTGGTTTCGCTGAAGCTGATTTGATAAGCTTGTTGCACATTTTTAAGAAGGAATAACAATAATGGCGCGCAAGAAGATCAGAGAGTATGACTCAAAGAGGTTGTTGAAGGAGCACTTCAAGAGACTCTCTGGCCAGGAGTTGCCCATCAAGTCGGCACAAGTAAGCAATTCTTTCTCACCATTTATGTGTGTGCTTCTTGCAAGTATGTGAATCTTGTAGTAACCTCCCAGTTTTGCTGGGCTCAGGACCCTAGTCTATAGAAGAGGTTGCTGCCACTTCACGGTTGCTTGTGGGGATAAGACTGCGTACATTTACCCTCTCTACATACGCCTCGTGTACTGGTTTGGGAAGGACTATAGTCTATAGGCATAATGAAATCACACTTGAAGTTCTGTTAGCTTTTGATTGATTGTAGGACCCCATTTTTATTCAAGGCAAATATAATATCTCAAACACTGTTTTGTTATAGACCATGATGGCAAAGTAATCTGGTACATTTTCATGCCTCAAGGGATTAAAGTTCCTAATAGTATTTCTTAGTCCTCATATAACTCACCTCACATTGCATTATTGCACTATTACATTACATTAGTCTTTTATTACACTTGGCTTGTTATCTTGGATGAATAAGTATTAACATGACACACATCATTGTTAAGTTATGATTTGCATACGAGGACTAAGATTTACCCGATCTTAAGTTTTGGTCAGCTAAAATTTAGTTAATCCAGTCAATAAAGTCTCTCCTCAATATGACATTAATCGGAATTTTAAGCTGTGTTAATCTGTAATGAATTTGATGTGTGTTTAATTCCATAGGTTACAGAGACCACTGATTTCAACGAACTAGCAGAGAAGGAACCTTGGCTCTTGTCTTCAAAGTTGGTTGTGAAACCAGACATGCTGTTTGGAAAGCGCGGCAAAAGTGGTTTGGTTGCCTTAAATTTGGATGTGGCACAAGTTGCTTCTTTTGTGAAAGAGCGTCTTGGCAGAGAGGTGCTTTTATCTCTATCTTAGTGTCTCCAAACATTAATCAAATTATTCTCCCCTTCTTTATTAATCATTTTGTAGACCAAATTCCTAATTAAGTCTTGCACCAAAATATTGAGAAACAAACTAGTCTTTCAAAAGTCATTCAAATGTAGGACACTACAATTCCATGCAAAATGTCACACGTAAAATGGGACATTTTCACCCTTAAACATGCAAAACCAGAGGGACTGAATTTTCCATGTTTAAGATTCAAAATGTCACACGTTTTAAATGGCGAAGGATTTCAAGTGAACATTTTAAGTCTTTTGTCTCCTGACTTTTCGGTCAAGGATCGAATTGGGGATTTTGTCCTTTACTTACTTAATTAATTAATTAATTAATATGTTAGTGCTTCCTTCCTACCCTTAAAATGTTTGGTCATATATTTCTGTAAAAATGTAGGTTGAGATGGGTGGATGCAAAGGACCTATAACAACTTTCATTGTTGAACCTTTCGTCCCACACAATGAAGAGTTTTACCTTAACATTGTCTCAGAGAGACTAGGGGACAGTATAAGCTTCTCAGAGTGTGGAGGAATTGATATTGAAGACAACTGGGATAAGGTACTCAAAATATGAGGAATCTTGTTTTTCACCTTACTGATTAAATAACTCATCATAAGTTCTGCTCATATCTTCTCCTGCAATAATTCCACAATGGTTTGTAATCACATTTCAGGTTAAGACTGTATTTTTACCAACAGGAGTGTCTCTTACATCAGAGAATATTGCTCCACTTGTTGCAACCCTTCCCTTGGAGGTATATTCACACAATAATTTGTGTTTTATGAAGAGCTCAACTTTGTTTCATTTTTTTTGTTAACTTTTCATATTGATTCTTGATTCCTCATAACTTCTGGCTGGCGGACACTTTGTTTCAATGGCTTACTTATATGTACTTCATTTTATGCTTACAGATCAAGGGAGAAATTGAGGAATTTCTCAAGGTGATTTTCAATCTATTTCAAGGTATGTTACGTGATATATATATAGATAGATAGATATATTTGCATATACCATTGGATGGGATTGTGAAATGTGTAGACAACTTCATTGTAAGTTAAGATTTAAATTTTAACAATTTTTTTCCTCTTCTTTTTCTGGTGTTAGACCTGGATTTCACTTTCTTAGAGATGAATCCTTTCACTTTGGTCAATGGAAAGCCTTATCCTTTGGATATGAGAGGCGAGCTAGATGACACTGCTGCTTTCAAGAACTTCAAGAAGTGGGTTACTTTTCTTTAAAAGGAGAGCCTAATTTCTATGCAAGTTTTACATTGTCCCTCAATCGAGAATGGATCATCTCGTGTTAATTGTGGTCATGTTTGGTCAAGTTATAAGGGAGAAAGACACAAACATTTTAAACAAATGGAGCCCTCTTAAAATGATAGGACCCAATTCAAAATGTTTGTGTCTTTCTTTCTCACAACATGACTAAACATGACCAAATTTAACATGAGAGAATTCATTCCCCACTCAATCATATGTTGTCACATCAGCAAAAGTGATTGACCCTCACATCCATTACCTTTAAAAGAAAACCCCTTTCGCTGACATGACAGTATATGATCGGATGATAGTTTAAAACCCTTTTACAGTGACAGGGTATAAAAATCAAACTCTTAAAAGGATACCATATCTCTAATACGTCATGTAAAGCTGAATAATATTTTGCATGTTCGTGTTATTTGCAGATGGGGCAACATTGAATTTCCAATGCCATTTGGAAGGGTTATGAGTCCTACAGAGACTTTTATTCATGGATTAGATGAAAAGGTAAACAGACATACTTTTTGTTACAATCTTATGCAATTCAGTTATAACTTCATCCATAAGCTGCATATCTTTATCATTTTTGCTTCTCATTAAGAAATATTTAACACCTGATATTACTCAAATGCTAATGTTGTTTGCTAAATTTCTTCTTCCAGACAAGTGCATCTCTAAAATTCACAGTGCTAAACCCAGAGGGACGAATTTGGACAATGGTAGCCGGAGGAGGTGCTAGTGTCATCTATGCCGATACGGTTTGTTTCTCTAGTGTCTTTCGAACTCCAAAACTAAATTAATTGCTGCACTCTTCCCTTGTATATACTAATTTATCAAAACAGGTAGGAGATCTTGGTTATGCACCTGAGCTTGGAAATTATGCAGAATACAGTGGTGCACCAAAGGAAGATGAGGTCTTGCAGTATGCCAGAGTTGTAATTGATGTAATTAATTCTTATCTCTGCATTATTTTTGGTACACTTATCAACTTACAAATTCAACATTGTTGCTTTACATGACCAACCATTCCTTCTTTTAGAGTGTCTAAAGATAGCTTATCAAATGCATGCTAAACTGTGGAACTGATAATATAGTGATTATGTCTCTCTATGATTATCTCTCTGCAGTGTGCAACTTCAAATCCTGATGGCCAAAAGCGGGCCCTCGTGGTGGGTGGAGGAATAGCTAACTTCACAGATGTTGGCGCTACATTCAGCGGCATAATCCGTGCTCTAAAGGAGAAGGTAAACCCTATGATCATGGAGCTTGCTCAATTATATCACAAGTAGCTTGCGTGTGGAAAAAGTTAACTGATTGTTGAGCTATTATTGCAAAAAACAGGAGCAAAAGCTAAAAGAAGCAAAGATGCACATCTATGTGAGGAGAGGAGGTCCTAATTACCAGAAGGGTCTGGCGAAAATGCGGGCACTTGGAGAGGAGATCGGCATCCCTATCGAGGTTATATGACCGATGCATTGCGTTTATTGATTCTAGGGAAAAATGCAATTTACCCCTTACAGTATAAGTTACATGCAAGTTTTGAAAACACGCAAATAGACCTTGTAGCGTTTTATAATAGTATAAAAACAACCCTTGAGTGACCAAATTACCCTGATCTTCAAGGGAGCAAAATGCATTTTCCCCCTTGACTCTAACAAAATTTGTTCCTGTGGAACTTTCTCTGATCTATTATGGTCTCTTTGCAGGTTTATGGACCTGAAGCAACAATGACCGGTATATGCAAACAGGCAATCCAGTGCATCACTGCTGCTGCTTAACCCAGGCCTTCTTCTGCATCAGTATTCTCATGGCATGTTTTGAAACTATTGTTGATTCTTAATTCCCTTCTTTTTGGAGCAAGAGCACAGGTTGTCACAAACCTAGTCATCTACAAAAGTGGTCAAGAGTGTTTTGTATCATCATTATGTAGAATTCTGTGAGCACTGCCTTCACACAAATAAAGTGACCATGTAATTCATTATGTTAAAGCTGCAATTTCCTCTCTCTCAGATGTGGTTTCATTCGGTAAATTGATTTCCCTTCCCGTTTTCTTGTCTTGAAAACAAGTTTCTGTTTAGAAAATAATTGTCTCTTAAAATAACTTGCTATATTCAATTGTGTCAAACTGTAAATTCAGTTGCTTTTGGAAAAATTTCCTGGTTTGTGGGTCACCATGAAATCTGATTACAATTAAGCATAATTGAGTTCATCTTCGGCCTCAAACTAGGATTTGCAAATTATAAACACACTCAAGAGTCTCTTTTGAAATTTCCTTCTTTTTTTTGAAAAACAAAATAATAATATTAAGAGGCCTGTTCACTTCCAACTTCCGAGGGAAATTTCATCAAGCATCCATATCCATAATGAAAATATAAAATTGAAGATCAGAATGAAATCACAAATAAGACAACATCGTTTACATATTCAAGCAGAGGCAACGAGTTTTAATATTGAGGCTCCAAAATGCAAAGTTTAGAAAGGACGAAAATTTTCACCATTTCTGGATTTGAACGTGTCGTCCTTGCGAGGCCATGTTAATGGTGGGATCGGGCTAAACATATATAACCTTCAATTTTACATACTTTTAATTTCTTTTATGGGGCCAATAAACTAATACATGAGTAAATTTTAAAACAAAGATGTTAGGATTAGCTACGTTTATAACTTATAATATGTTGGTCTGACATAATGAGAGAGACATTGTCAGCATTTGACCCTAATTCCTTCTGCGATGTAACTCCACCTCGACGAAATTTCTTCAAATGCCTAGTCTTTCCACATTTCCAACATGTCTTTACATGGTTCTTCTTCTCTTTTGCTGCCAACACCAAAGTTAACGAGGTGCTACCCTCACTCTTCATTCTTCTTTCTTCATAGATGATTTTACAAGCAACTTCTTCAAAATTCATAGTTTCCTTCCCATATATCAAAACAGGTTTGATATGCTCATAGAAAGAAGGAAGAGACCATATGAGCCTTAGTGCTTTGTCTTCTTCATCAATCTTGACGCCAGTAGTCTCTATTTTAGAGACAATACCATTTAAAGCATGCAAATGATCAGAGACTTTCGTATCTTCATCCATGCGCAAATTGTGAAATTACTCCTCCAACAACAACTGGTTTGAGATGCCTATTTTGACCCATATAACCCTTCAAGTTTCTCCCAAAGCTCATTGGCTATTGATATTCCTATAACATTTGCAATAACATTTTTGGTCAAGCACAAACAAGTTGCACTTGCAGCTCTCAAATCTAGCTCTGCCCATTTTTCATCATCCATACCAAAATCATTTCCTTTCAGGACATCCTTGACTTGTATTTGCCATAAGCCAAAATCATCCTTCCATCAAATTTGCAATCCATGCGTCAGGGAGGTTTCCAAGAAAGAGAGGTGGATCACAATATACAGCCTAAATATCAAGTCTTTTCTTTGCAACTATAGAGCATACTAAGAATTTCTACCATCGAACCATAAGCTACTGTTCCCACTTGTTTGAAAAAATATCATTTCCCCCCTCAAATCGCTGCCTGATAATAATAGAGAAATAAAATAGAACAAAAACACCTCAAAAACTAATGTGGAAACTCCAAAACTGGAAGAAAAAAAAAAACCACAATTGTTATCTAAGAACAACTAAAGAAAAATGCTATGTGAAAATTATTACAACACATAGTCTTCTCTCTAAACCACCCCTTGACCCCAGTATACTCACACTTTCCAAAACTAATATCTAACTCAAACAACACAACACTCTAACACAAGAATAGAAAAAAGATAGAAGAATGTCAGATACAAGTTAAAAGTGTTTCTGACTAGTGCAATTTGAAATGAAGAACTTAGCACTCTATTTATAGTCTAAGTCTCCAACCTCCTTTTGCACTCTTAAAAACAACGTGGGACTTATATAGGTGCATTATTTCTATCAATTATATCAGCTTCTTCAGTGGAAGATGTTGGCTTCAGAGCCTTTTCAGTGCTGCTTTCAAGTGCGATTGAAGAGTTATTGCGTTGGTAGCCATCTGAACATCGTAACGAAGAGTCCCATCAACCAGCTGGAAACATCTTTTTATCTCTTTAACCTGCATAAAGAGTACAAAAAAAATTTTAACTGCGAACTCCGCAGAATCCATTTTCAATCCCCAACTTTCTTCATTCAGCATAGGAAAGCTGGCAGCAAGGTGATTGTTTGATCTAATTGATTTATCTAATTCATGTTCCCATTGGAGTAGGAATTAAAGCAAAGGCATAGGAACGTGAAGTTTATAGGACTAATCATCTACATGTGGTACAATATAAAACACACGATAAACTCTGATACCGTCTTAGAATTGAGTGGGCACTCAACCCCGATAGTTATCTCAAGGAGGAGGGTTGCCCAAACATTTTTTATAAAGGCTATCTTGGTACTTACCAAAAAACAAAACAAAAAGAGAGGCTATATTGGTAATGTTGTTAAGCAATATGGGACTTCATAGTAGACAAAACATATTGTTGAGGGTAATATGAATGTGCATGGTAATATGAATGGGTAATATTTTCTTGTAACCGCAGCGCCTTGATGTGTCTCAGAAAAGGGGAGAGGAGTGAGTGAGGCAGGTGCAAATTCTGCTAGAGAACATGTTTAAAAGTAGGTTTCTATTCTGTATTTCTCGTTTCTGCTTGTTTTCCAAGAATTGCAGAATCCATTTCTGTCTTCGGGTGTAAGGAGCTAGTATACACTTTTCTTATTAGTAAAATAGTCTGTACCATATTAATCGTACCAGAAGCCACCAACTAAGATGGCTGTTTTCTAATTCTTTGAAATGTAACCTAAAGACAGCTATTCTACAACTAGCTGGAATGTACGTGAAAAATGCATTTATAAGCATGTAACATTAGCGTCAGCATTTGGGAAAGATGAATTTGAATTACCTTAGAAGCATTCCCCACTATCTCGCTCTGAAGTTGTATCACTTTCTCTTCAGTGCTATATGTCCCTTTCTGGATACAATATGGTAGCGGCATGTCAGAAGCAGAAGAAGGCAGGAGAAGGGAAAGAGAAAGCAAGAAAAAATTTTAGCTTGCTTTTTGGACCTATAAACAAATAAATAAATAAGCAATCTTTTTATGCCTCAACACTTCAATTGTAGAAGAAAACTATAAATCCATCCCATATTTGGAAGAATATATCAATGTGGTGACATGAACAAGATATAGATATCGCATAACATAACTTCTACATCAAGGAATATAGAAAGAAATTTATGCATTTGTAGACTATATTACTACTGTGAACAGCTGACAACAACAGGTTGCCTGTTCAATGTTACAGAATTGGGACTTAAATTGTGGTGAGGCGTGCCTTTTTAGCAGTAGGATCTTATTTGTGGCAAAGAGAAAAGAAGAAGGACGCGCTTGCTATAGTTTGACTAGTTAGGAATAAATTCAAGGATATAGGACTAATCTATTGGGAAATCTTTATCAAACACAAATCATGAATTCTGTTTCATTTATCATTCAACTTGAATTGTCATGAAATGAAAATTCACTAATTTTTTTTTTCTCTCTCTGGTTCAAGGCGTCCTACAAGCCTCAATGAAGAGCTGGAAATGAACACAAGACCAACAAAAGCTTCGATCTTACCAGTTGGGGTTGACCCAACCGTTGTTGACAAAATCCACCATTTCGAGCTCTAGCGCACAGAACATAGAGCCAAAAGCACAAACTGTTGGAGGCAAGTTTCCAGAGAGTTTAACCAAATGTAAGCATCACAACATAGAATAATTATAAGGCAATGAACATGTTCCTAGTATACAACAACTTATCGATATAAATCTGGAATGAACAAATAGTTAATAGAACAAACCAATAGTACCTGAACCTCAACAAGACCAGTGCTTTGAGCAATCACAACTTCAATGGTGCCATCAGGTCTAGGACGCCAGTATCCACTCTCAGCGTGCATTGGCTCTCCAGAGCTAAGCTTCCATGTCTTCTGAGCATACCCAATAACAGGCTACACCCATTTCAACACACAGAACCAAATCAATGCCCAAAAACGCAAAGATAAACTTTATTGGGAAAAATTGAAGCTCACTGCTAAACACATATCATCAATGGCTAAAAACCAAAACCCACAAATAAAAAACAGAAACTTTGAGACACCCGGATGGTGTTTTTATGTAGAAAGAGGAAAGAGAGCATGAAAAGGGGTGAGAAGAGAGTGAATAACCAAACCTTGTTGGGAGTGTGAGAGAAATGAAGCTCTTCACCATAGGAGAAGGAATTGATGGTGGGGTACCCTCCTTCTCCTTGACCTCTCCATGTGCCCAGAAGATAGGAGAGTGGTGCCACCGCCGGGTGAACCACCGGTGGCGACGACTCCGGCGCCGATGCCGATTCCGGAGAGTCTTTGTTTGCATCCATTTCTTTTTTTCTCTTCTTTTTCGGTTTTTTGGAAAATAAAATGTTGTGAGCTCTCAGCAGCAGCAAACTCCCTTTGGACTTCTTGTTTACCCTTCGGTCTTTACAAAGATGAAAATGCTTATAAAATTTATATTTGTGTTTATAAATTCACGGATTTATTACATTTATATTGCCCTAAATGATTTTTTTTATAATGTAATTCATACAAAAAATTTACATGTGTATAGGTGGTAAATTCAGACTGTCAAACTTTTTTTTTTAATTTTTAAAAAGGTCTAAATTTGTCACATTTCATGGTGAATTTAGTCTTTTTTTAATTTTTAAAAAGGTATAAATTCGTCATAAGATGTGACAAATTTAGACTGTTTTTTTATAAATGTCTGAATTCGTCACAGGATGTGGCGAATTCAGACCTTTTTGTTTTTTTTAAAAAAATATCTAAATTTACCACTGGATGTAGCGAATTCACACTCAGGCTCATACAATTATAATTTTATGTTTCAAGTCATATTTTGATATACAACTTATATTACCATCATAGAAATCTAAAGAGGCAAATGAAAATCTGATAATACTTTAGTTTATTAATATAATAAAATGTCAATCAAAATTAATATAATAACATTCCCTGCTTGATCTACTCCCTTATGCCAATGATTTATTGACGGAAATAAATTTGGGAATTGTTTGAATGTGTTTATGAAAAATAATCAAGAAGATATTTATTTTCGTAAGATGAATAATTGCAGCTTCCCAAAAAAGAAAAATTTTACTTCGATTTGAAATAACTCCCCGCAAGTGCTGCTCCCCATCTCTCGTTTTCTCTTCTGCGTAGAACAAAGCTTCCAATCTCAGCTGACCACCGAAAACCGCCGGCGACTCGGACAGCCATCACCGGCGGCTTGGACAGCCACCGCCGACGACAACAATATCGCGGCGGCGGAAACCCAACGGTGAACGGACAGCAGCGACTGGACGACTCCGAGGTGCTCTTCGCGGCTCTTGTCCGGCGAGCTGCTCGTGAGACTTCAGCGTCGCAGTCTCTCTTTCTCTCTCATCTATCAGTCGCGGATCTCTCTCTCCTAAGGTTAGTGACAACCCTGTTCTCATATTATTAGGGTTTAGGGTTATTTTATAATCGGGGGAAAGGGAACGCTTTTGAATTTGTCGGTGATGTTTAAATTAAATCTTGGAAGTGTGTGTGCAGGTGAGAGTGGAGAAGGAAAATGAATAAAGGTGGGCTAGCATCTGGAGGAGGGTTGGGGGTTGGTGGCAGTGGTGGCGGGCCTACTGCGGCGGCGGCTGCAGCGGCTGCTCAGAAGCAGAAGACGTTGCTGCAAAAGGTGGAAGGTGACATTGCCAATATTGTTGACAATTTCAGCCACCTTGTCAATGTTGCCAGGGTAATGTTTAAATTCCATGCTGCACTTTGATGTATCATGTGATTGTCTGTGTGTATATATCACTAGTGGCAGTATTGGTAATTCAGTTACATTGTGTATCTGGCATTTTGATTGCATATTTTCGTGTGGAAACAATGTGAGCTCCAACACCATGTGATTAGTGACATTAAGGAAGAATTTGATTCATGTTAACCACGGGAATCTGATTTTTCCCAATGATGCTCTTTGCGCATTCTAAGTCCCATTTTGACACCGTATTGATTCTATAGTTTCAATAAATGACTAGTGGGAGTGCAGGCACTTCATGCCTGCTGCAAATAGGAAACTGCAATAAAAAACCTGCTAAAGTGTATGTAAGTTATGATAGATAAATTATAATTTTATTTGTCGAAATGTTTTTAATCAAATTTTTTCTAAGGGTAAAAGTGGGGGTAAAATAGGTTGGATACCGAGTGGCAGTTATTCTTCGATATCCCCGTTATTAAATGATGATGACATAGATAATCTAGGTATTTTGTGTAAATTGAATCTTGCAAATTTGTGTTTTTATATGTACATTCAATGATGTCTAATTAATCTGAAATTTTGTTCAATGCATCAGTGATTGTAATTTGTGTTTTCACCCAAACATTAAGATGGTCATTGAGGACATTGTGCATTTTCAGTCCCATTTAGAAGTCGTATTTTGCTGTCAGGATGGCATGTCTTATCTATACATTGTTAGTTTTGAGCCTGCACTATAATCATGCAACATTGTAATAACTTGTAAAACAAACTATATATTTTCCTTGAAGGAATATAAAATAACTTTGCGCTTTCAATTATTTTAAGCGGCATATAGAACTTGCAATGGGTTAGAGCAAAGGAACGAGTGAGAGAGGACACAAGGCTGTCCGACATGTTTTGTCTTTAGAACCAATTATGGTGAAAAATTACATTGATTTTTTTTTTTTGGGTCACGGTTGTCTTATTCATTTAGAGGCATAAACAGTGAGAGGCTGTCATTACATTAAGATGTCCTGAAAGGACCAAGACTACACGAGGGAAGAGGCACCCTTGAGAGAAGCTATAAAGAACTAGTATAAGAGGAGCATATGAATAAGAAAAACACTGTATTAGCACTGACGCTTGTTTGATATCTTGTAAATATCTAGAAGCTCTTGTTTGGTGTATACACAGATGAAAAGAAAAGTAAATCCTGGGTATTCAAGACCTATTCTCTCCCTAGCCAATTTCCATTCAATTCCTGTTAGCCCCCGTCATTTCTCATACCCCAATGCACGTATTCCTCGCACTCCCTCCCCAAATCAGCATATTATTCTCTCTCTTTCTAATCTGCTGAGCTGGCAGAGTTAGTTAGGATCTCTCTTTTGTTTGTCAATTGCGGTACCACTGCCTATCTTTCCAACCCCTTGTTTATTCCTCCTCTTGTATACTTCCATAGTTGGGTTAGTACTATTAGCATGTGGGCTCCTAACAGAAACTGTCTTGAAATAACTGGCGCTGAGTATAGGGTCGGCACTGGGGTTTAGAGATGAAAATGAAGATGGTGTGTTAAGAATAGAATGTCTTGTTTGTTCTTGAGCACGATTGTAGTTTATTATTTCTGATTATTCAGTTTTTACTTGTTCACTTCAACAACCTTGTATCCTTGCAGGTAAATGATCCACCTGTTAGAAATTCACAGGAAGCTTTTATGATGGAGATGCGTGCTGCTAGGATGGTAAGAGTGCATTTCTGTTGTTTCTTATGCTTCTGTGCAAGCATGCCTACAAAGACATTATGTCTGTTATTTTTTGAGTTTTAGACATCAAAATTATGAGGTTTATTGTGAAGTACAGGTTATCAGTATCTCGCCAGTTCTTGGAGTGATGGATGGATTAGCATAAGGCTGTTAAAATGAGTCCGACCCGTTTACTCGGTTAAATGGATGGAACCAAACATATAAAATCCAGCCTGTGAATATCAAAAGCCCATTTAGGCCCGACTCATTTAAACCGCGGGTTAAATTGGCCCGTTTAGTGTTAACATAGGGATAACCCGCGGACTACCCCGTTTATTCACATAAATGGATGGATCAAACATATAAAAACTAGCCTGTGAATAATTAAAGCCTATTTAGGCCCTTGGGTTAGCCAGGCTGAGCTGACCCGTTTGATAGCCCTACATTAGCACATGAGAACATTGGAAATTTCACATTTTGCAATCAATTTTGTTTGTGGCATATTTTAAAAAATTGATTTATAATTTTTGCATTTGTCTTTCATTCATGCTACGTTTAGCATGTTCAATTTGAAAAGTTTGGTGTTAGCTTTTAATGGCTATTAAGATCTTTTCTTCTCAATTTTTTTATATTGATCAATAACAGGTCCAAGCAGCTGATTCTCTACTTAAGTTAGTGTCAGAGCTGAAGCAGACTGCAATATTTTCAGGATTTGCTTCTCTTAATGACCATGTAGAACAAAGAAAGGTTGAGTTTAACCAATTGGGAGAAAAAACTGACCGCCTATTATCCAGGATTGGAGAGGAATCTGCTGCTAGCCTTAAAGATCTTGAAGCTCATTATTCTTCTTCTTCACAGAAGAATATTGAAAACCTTGAACCATAGTTGAGAGGATCTAATAATGCCGCTTGCACCTGTCACTTGATGAAGGCTATTTCATGGTACAAAATAGATGATTATTGTTTTTTTTTTATATGGATGATTATAATTTAGGACTAGGAGGTAGAAGCTATTATTCTATTACTGAGAGAATCGGAAGGAATATTGCTCGTTTTCAATACATGCAATATATGGTTGTATTTTGTGGCATATGGGATAACGATTTAATTTGTAGTATGCGAGCAATCTCAAATGTTGTATTAGGGCTTATTTGGTTTGAGTGTTTTTTCACTTTCATTGTTATTGAAAATAGGGAACAGATAAAATGCATCTGAATGAGTTTTGACAAAAATATTTCCAGAAAATAATCTTAAATATTTGGTTGAAAATATAGCAACTTTTGGTAGAAAAATATAAATAAAAAGATGTATGATTTAGGTTTACGTTCTTCACAAAAATTGAGTATAAATAATCCTTGAAAAACCTCAAACATTATGTCTTTTTGTTTGTTTCTAAGTGTCCCGAGAATACAATGGTGCTGCGTAACTGTACGGTAAAAATAAGAGAAAAAAAACACAGGTTTTGCTTCTTTTGGCATTAGCGCAATTAGCATACATTTCTTCATACCTTTAAACTTTTGGATGATTACTTTTATCAATAAGACAAGCGTTAAATATGTTTTTAGTCTCTCATAAATTTTGAATTTTGTGTTTTACTTCTCAAATTTTTTTTGGTTGAAAATCATCTCTTATAATTTTTTTTGTAAGGGTTTAATATTTGTCGTCATGTTAAGTTGTTAATTGTTAGTAGAGATGGGGGGAGAGAACTAAGTGAAGGCGCTTGAGTGAGGTAGAAGACAACAAGTGTACACTGCAAGCAGCGTAGGAGTTAATCGTGTCACGTGCGTAGGAGTGACTCCTTTTTTTAATAATTATAAAATAATAATAATTAAATATTATTATTAAATAAGGATAGTTAGATTGTGTGTCGGGTCATGTTGCACAATTTGGACCCAATACCTAATCTTATATAGGTGACCGATTATTTAGGTATGACCTAATTAAAAGGGGTCAGATTTCGTTAGATAGACGGGTTGACGAGTTGATCCGATCCGTTGTTCGGCCTTACTAAAGGGTGGCTCCAATAAATCTTCAGGGGAAGTCACACACACACACACCCACACACCCACCTCAAGGAGGACGAGGAAGGAAGCAAATGGATTATTTGAGGAAGTGTGAGGTGGTGAGTGCGATGCATGAATGGGATGGTGAGACTATTAGAGGCCTCTAGCTATATCGATGAGGAAGGCGAAAGAGACAGAGGCAGGAGCCACAATAACCAGAGGTGGCAAATAATAGAAAACCAGACCCAACGGTGAAGAGAGCATGCATGGAAGAGGGAAGTCACTACACAGGATGTTGTGGCAGGCCATTATTGGATCCATGGTTGGGAAGCTGCTCAACTGAATCGTGAGATGAGGAAATGTGCACAAGGAATATTAACTTGGCTAGAAATGATAAGCTTTCTGCATATATTTTTAGAGAATGGAAACTCAACTCCAACCCACAATACCGAAGGCAAATATTAACTTGGGTTATGGGGTTAATGGGGTCCACTGCCCAAGTAATGCTTCATCTGGGAATCAAGGAAACAAACATGGTCCAAGAATAGTTGATAAAACTACCTCAGTTATCCATCTCAGCTGGTTGAATTAAGTGCATGATGGATTACGTGTGTGAATGCTCTTGGATTGTGGGTGATGCTTCTATTGTCACTAGCCGTGGTGAATAATGATGATGGCTACAGTGTGCGGTGACAGTTAAGTAAATATGATGCGAGGCTTTGGATGCATCTTTTGTTGTTGAAGGTTGGCGATGACTTTGACAATATCATTGTGGTTGTGTAATTATCAGCACCAATCCATGTAGCCTTTTACTTGAATTGTTGTTTGGTAAGGTCAGATGGAAGTGGAACATGCCAAGTGAAGAACCAGGAGTGAGGGAGGTAATTTGGCAAGAGAATCGGTGATCAACGCAAAGTATGAATTAGTTGTCTTGTTACTTGTACCCACGGTGTTGAGTACTTAGCTTCTTTTCAGATATCACTGTAATTTTATTGTCATTGTCTTTAGTTTTCTGAATACTAAATGATTATCTTATATCGCGGTGGCTTGCCTTAATTTCGGAGGTTCTGTAGTTTTTTTCCCCCAAAAAAGACAATTTTTTTTTCATTGGAATTTTTTGGGGGGTTTTAGTAAGACATTTTCAAGTTTACTAAGTGTTAGAATATCTATTAGAATAAAATAATATCAGTATTATATCTTTGATTGATTTATTTTAATATTTAAATTGATTTTGTTTTTATATTTCTAATTATGTTCCTACCCTATAAATAAGCTTTATTTCATTGTAAGTGACACAACGTTCACTAATACAAAAATCTTTGTTATTTATCCTTCTTTACCTCTTGTTATTTTTTTTATAATATTTTCCTGATTCCATCATGAAATCTCACACCAAGTATTGTTTGTCTCAGTGACTTGGGGATCACTGTAATGGTGATCCTTGCGTTCTCTTTTTTATGAAAAATAATATTGATGATCTGACTTATCATATATATATATATATATATATATATATATATATATGATTCCTATTGTTATGGTGAAATATATATTAAGGACATTTGAGTAAAATCATAACACGACGATCATG
This sequence comes from Nissolia schottii, assembly GCA_003254905.1. Lineage (NCBI taxonomy): Eukaryota > Viridiplantae > Streptophyta > Magnoliopsida > Fabales > Fabaceae > Nissolia > Nissolia schottii. Next base: position 123,261 of record QANU01113591.1, on the reverse strand, counting down.
AATAAATAATGGGTCGAAAAGAGAATGGGTCCTTACCAAAGAGGACATTGGTCGAATATTTTGATCGACCAAGAGTAAAGATTTCAGCCGACCATGAATGAGTCAACTACGAATAAGAACGAGAGATATAATTGACCAAAACTATGAAGAAGTTCTCCTTATTAGCACTTGAAGGAGGATGATAAAAGGGCTTAATTAGAAGCAATAAATGACGTTTACAAATAGATCCTAGTTGATCATCATGGTTGACCCTATCCAAACCTTTAACTATGACATACTAAGTAGAGGGTTCGACCCTTCAGAAGATGACGAAGCATAATAAAGTGAGTTCAAATACCAATAGAATGTTATCCATAAAATGAACGCGTCTACCAACAACGTGCGATGGTTACTGACGACATGTTTGATTTCACAGAGAAAATAACCGCCCACTTTGTGAAAAACAAGGGAAGTGGAAGAGTGGAGTTCTGAGAATCAAGCTACAACTGTCAAGGAAGACATGTATCAAACATGCAAGGGGTCACTGTAGGCCATAAATAAGGATGCACAGAAAAGAACTAGGGAGGAATTTTTTTACTTGGGAAAACTCAGAGTACTTGCACGTCTCAGTGACAAAGAGCAGTGAGGAATTCCAAGTAGATTTCTCATTTCTTTGTTTTTTTTCTTTTTCTTTCCTTTTCTTTCTTTTCTTTCTTTTGTTCGTTTTTTCTTTATTTTGTAATTTCTTTATTTAGCAATTTAAGTCTACTGCAGTATATTCTCATTCTAATCATTGCATCAAACACTTGATTATCCCATTATATCAAGTTATTCTTGAATCTACATCTTTGCTAAAAGGACCCAATCTTCCTGTTTTTACACACATATTTGATTTACGCGGCGAAGGGTTCATTGAATCAAAATCCATGCAAAACACCTCGATTTTTTTTTACACAGACATCTAATCATAAATATATTGTTAAAAAGTGTTGGCCTCATCCACAAATACCTTAGAAGGCGTTTGATATGAGGTAAGTAATCTATCTAGATTACTGGTAATCTTCTTTTTTAAAATACCTAACGATTCATATTGATTTGTTTGGTTAGATAGGAGTGTTGGTAATTTGGATTATTTAAGAAATCCACATTACCTTTAAAGTGTTAATATGGATTATCCTTATGATGGATGTCTATTACCACCTGTCAAATAATCCTTTAACATTTGTTTATAAACAAATACCCTCAACTTTACTAACACAAACCTGCATCTCCCTCTATGGTATTCTCTAACTGTAGCTGCCACCACCACCACCATTGTTATCGTTGCCGCCACAACCATTGCCACAACCACCTACCACCACATCATTGTCGTCGTCACAACCACCACCATTACCCACACCGTCGACCACCACCATTGCCACCACCATCAACCATCATCGTCATCATCACCACCACCTACATAGTCAACTAACACCCACCGTCACCAATAAACCCCCCCACCCACCATTGCTACTACCATGCCATCACAACCACCACCACTTATCACCAGTGTCATCACCACCACCACTGGCATTGGTAACCACCACAATTGTCATCGTGGTCGCTACTATAACACACCATTCAATTTTTATTATTATGGCTATTTATTTATTTTATAGTTTTTCTATTTATAATTATTTAATTTAATTTTAATTATTTTAATTATTATTTTTGTAAAATACATATATTATCTGGAAACCATTTTGATATAGCAAACAAAGTAATGCAAATTTTCAGTTACATTACCTATGCATACCAAATACTGCAATGAAACATTAACAACAAATTAAAATGTGATAATCTTTCTTAAAAGTAATCTAAATTACATAATTAATGTGACAAACGCTACCTCTTAGTATTGCATATGATATTATATCATTAGTTTTTTTTATTGAAAATGTTAGTTATATCATTAATTGACAAAATAAAACACTTCAGCAATATATCAAAAGTAATCTCTCTCTTTATATCTATCTATTCTATTTATTTATTTATCTATATATATATATATATATATATATATATATATATATATCCAAACAAGGATGGAAAATCAAACCATGAAAAAAATAATGATGTTGTTACGTGGGAGCTAAGCAATGGTGGTTACAAACATAACCAGATATTATTTGATGTCAATTTTAAGGACTGTAGGGAGTGGGCAGAGAGGATAGGGGAGAGGCAGTTAAACCACCGTTTCCCACTTCACAATAGAGAATATGACGCCTATCCATTCGGCCCTTCATACTTGAGACCGTTTCCCATCTCCCCCTCTCTCTCTCTCTCTCTCTCTCTCTTCATCATTCTTTTCTGTATTCTGCTTCATAAGATCACATTGGGTCTTCATAGTTTTTATTTGCCATTTTTTCTATCTATAAGCATTTCTCTAATTGTGGTTATGTTTCTATTTTCTGCCTTTCTTTGTTTCCACAATTAAGAACCAGCTCATTCTCACTTCCTACATGTCATTTCCTCCTGAACCAAACAGCCCTTTCTCCTTTTCTCCCATTCATTTCTCTCTCTTATGAAAGGAAAAACTGTTACATTTCATTAACCATAATGCAGGGTAATCGTTGTGGATAGCTCTTGATAACTCTCAGATAAGCCTGAGGAGTTATCATCATTGATGCCATTTTTTTCCTTCTGAATTTCAGGATTGTCCTGAATTCCCCTGAAATCTCTGTTTTTCTCTAAAGGGTAAACTTTTCTGTCTTCTTTTCTTGTCACATCAATCAAATGTTCATGCCATGAGGTTTTGTTTTTTCATGTATCATTAATTATGTGATATCAGATTATTAATGGTTTGGTTTTTCTAACAAGTGTAAATATAATTATTATATGTGCATTCTGACTTTGACCATGTCTTGTTTTGTATGCATCATACATGTTCCATTACGTGGATACCATAAATTTTATTTATTTATTTATTTTGTTTCTTTGTGCTCTCAACGTTCATATTATGGGGTCTTGCATTTTCAACAACCAGGCTTCGGTTCATTTATTGATTTGTACATGTATACATGCTCACAACAAGAAATCAAATTACATTTTAAGATTGTCCATATACATTTCCGCGTTAGAGGCAGAGTAGCAAGAAGTGAATGCATTCAGTTTCTTATATGTGGGGACCTACAAGTACTGAGATACTAAGTTCTTGGTTTTTTTTTCTCCACTGTTAAAATTATTAAACCATTGGTTTATTCTCTAACAGGTGCAATAGTATTATTATTTTTTTTTATAAAAAGTAAGAAATTATTACTTCCTATAAAATTGTCTACAGAAAATAAATTTCTTTCTTTTCCGCTTGTTAAATGTGTCCTATCTCACGTTGATTTGATTAAGGAGTGCATGGTGTTACATATCCCCTTAGCTAACTTACTTTTCATGTGCTCTTGGCAGAAATTCCTCTTGAGGGGTGTTGTTGTGCTGCCTGTCAATATGCCTGACTTACCTGAGGTTAAGAGTTTTTTTCATCATAGTTGTTCATTTTCCATACATGCATAGCTCCCTACCAAAAGCATTCATAAAGAAATGCATGGTTTCTGATGAAGAAAAGAAAATGTGACATCAATTCTTTAGTAATGAACTGTGGGAAAAAAAAATGTGCCCGAGGAATTGACCAAAACTCTTGTTTCTTTGATAACCGCAGATGAGTCACAATTCAGAACCTCATAAGACAGATCATAGTTCTGTTCATTGTAGTGAGAGTTCAGGAAACAACTCACCAAATCATCCCACAAAGGCGGGTCAAGAGGCAAGAGATGCCGGCACAGCTGACAATTCAACAAGTGGAGGAGCTGCAGGACAACACATGGACCAGGCTTCCAAAACTGACGCAAAGTTGAGAAGTAAATCTAAGCCTCAGAAATTAGCACCCACAACCAAAAACTCAGGTGAATTCAATCCCCAGCGCCAAAGTCCCGGCAGCACCATGATGAGTTCAAATCCTGATCCTGCAGCTACAACCACAAGGGGAATGTCCCCAAATACAAAGACTGGCGGCAGCCAAGGCCCCGCAAGTGGCACAAGCTCTCGCAGCAACAGTTTAGAGAGCACAAGTACACCCCTTAGGCCACACACTGGTGGTGATGTGAGGTGGGAAGCAATCAACTTGGTTTCCAAGGGAGGCCCTCTAAATCTCAGCAATTTCAGGCTCCTCAAGCGCATTGGTTACGGAGACATTGGGAGTGTGTACCTTGTGGAACTTAAGGGGACTAAGGCCTACTTTGCCATGAAAGTAATGGACAAGGCTGCACTCATCAGCAGAAACAAGCTCCTTAGAGCACAGACTGAGAGAGAGATTCTTGGACTTCTTGATCACCCTTTCTTGCCTACTTTGTATTCTTACTTTGAAACTGATAAATTTTACTGTTTGGTCATGGAGTTCTGTAGTGGAGGTGATCTTCATTCTCTTAGACAGAAGCAACCAAACAAGTGTTTCACTGAAGAGGCTGCAAGGTTAGTAACCTATAATTTCATTTCTTCAATTTTATCTTCTCCATCTTATATTTTTCATGCTATTGATGTATGAGGACTTAACATTGGATTTGGATTCCACCAGATTGGCTAACGTATATACATTGGCATCTTAGCTAGGACACTAGTATATTTTTTTATTCTGTTCAATTGTAATCTCTGCCTTACTGGACTTCATTGATGGTTATTTACCATCAAATCATAATAAAATCAACATAATGGTAAATGGAAAGAAATGATATTAAGACGAGGCTGTTTCATTGTTCCTTTTATAAAAAGGGTGTCCTATATTTTCACTACACAGCTCTATTATTTGAGTATCAAATGGAACATCAAAATGAACCACTTGAAGAAAGAATGTAAGAGTAAGAGAAAAAACTGAGTCCTGCAATGGGGAATGGATCCTCTCATGTGAAAATCTCACATGACTTTATCATTTGCAGACTCTTACCATTGATCAAGAAGGCAGGTCCTACTATGGGTCCCAAAAGAGAAAGTAGTGAATGGAAAAAATCTCAACATGGCAAGGTCAAATGAGATTTTTACAAGAGAGGATCCGTTTTCCTCACAATGACGTACACCAATCAGTGTTCCAAATAATGATGTCCCATAGTGATGCCTATAAAATGGGTTCAAGAAAACATCTCTCTTCACTGAAACCTACCTAATTTAATTCAATTGTATGTGAAATTTCATGTTTGTCCTCTTTTTAGGGCAGGTTGTAAGACTATCAATACTAGTTATTTAAGAGTAATCTGATAGCAAAATTTGATAAACAAAAATATTGGATATGTACTCATGTACCCAACAAGTACCAGTATCAAGTACGTACAGCTACTTAAGGGTACCCATCCATCATAGACAAACGAGTCATATATGTGTGTGTGCACGCGCACGCGCGTATTTTCCCTCCATTGTTCCCTTACATTTAGACTTCGTTGACCATTTGATTCTACCTTTCTTATTTCAGTTTGTCCGTCAACTTAAGAGAATTTATAATTCAAATTTCTTTCTTGTTATATAGGTTTTATGCTTCAGAGGTTTTGTTAGCACTTGAGTACTTGCACATGCTTGGCATTGTATATAGAGACTTAAAGCCTGAGAATCTTCTAGTCAGAGATGAAGGCCACATCATGCTCTCAGATTTTGACTTATCACTTCGCTGTTCTGTCAATCCTACACTAGTCAAGTCTTCATCTGCCCATGCAAACAATGGTGGTAGCACTAATGACATAGTGGGTGATGACCAACAACAGGCAGCACCACAACAAAGTAGTGTGTCGTCAACTTTTTCGCGCATTCTACCTTCAAAGAAGAACAGAAAGGCAAAATCAGATTTTGGCCTCTTGGTTGGCGGGGCTCGCCTCCCTGAACTGATGGCAGAACCAACCAATGTGAGATCCATGTCATTTGTAGGAACACATGAATACCTTGCCCCTGAGATCATCAAAGGTGAAGGGCATGGTAGTGCAGTGGACTGGTGGACTTTTGGGATATTCCTGTATGAGTTGTTACATGGAACAACCCCGTTCAAAGGTGCAGGGTACAAGGCCACACTCTTCAATGTTGTTGGGCAGCCACTGAGGTTCCCAGAAACCCCCCAGGTCAGTGCCGTTGCACGTGACCTCATAAGGGGGTTGTTGGTGAAGGAACCTCAGAAGAGGATTGCATATAAAAGGGGTGCTACTGAGATAAAGCAGCACCCCTTTTTTGAGGGAGTGAACTGGGCTCTAGTTAGATGCGCTGCACCTCCACATGTACCAGAACCTATAGACTTCTCCAAGTATGCTAGCAAAGACACAGCACCGCCACCAGCTGCTGAGAAGAAGGCAGTGGCAGGTGTTGCTAGCGATAAAAACAGCAACAGTGCTGCTGCTGCTGCTGATTCTTCTTACATAGATTTTGAGTATTTTTAGCAGTGGAATACTATTTGGGTACAAATGTATACATACTTCCTTGATTAAAAAAATTCTGTACAAAGGTCCACCTCTTCTTCCCCAAAAGAAAAAATTGAAGACATCTCTGATAAGTAAATACTGTACACAGTACAGACATGTAAATTCATTGAAACAAAAATTCTTTTTTCCTTCTAACTTTCTTTAATTTTTAATCTTCACTATTTTTGTAAGGGGTGCATAATAAGTAACAATGCACGGAAATTCCTTCAGTATATGTTTTGACAGTAAAAGATTATATTTAGGCTTCAATACTTATCAATGTAAGGATTGTGGAACATCAACTTTTAAGATAGACAGATGATTTTTGTACCACTTGAAGTGTCTAGTAGACACTTAACACCCAAAAATGAAAATAGAAGAGATATGAGACAGAAGAGGTAGGGGAAAAAGCATACGATGAATCCCATGTTTTTGTGTGTGGGAATTGAGTGTCTAGGATTTTGAAGAGTTCAAATATCACTTAGTGAGTGTTTGGTTTCCTATTGGGGGAGCCTAGAATCGATTTTAGAATGCATTAGAAGTGAAAAAGATTTCATTTTTATTAACGCAAAATCAATTTTGAGGGACTATGCCGAAAAACCAAACATGGTATTAGTATACTCCAAAAGGTTTAATAGGGAAGCAATATTCCCTCCCAATAAGAAAAGAGAAACAAAAGACTGCGGAACCCTGAGGATAGACGGGCTTTATTACAAGTCTCTTTCCAGGTGGCAGGAGTCCTGATTACTTAGCCACAAACAAATGTAAAGTGATTCGGCCATGGGAGGCAAAGAGACACGATGGTGAGTCAGGAGGACTCGATAGAGTGAGGGCTATATATTGTGAGGGGTAGGATGATAGTGTTTAGGGCTAACGCCAAAGTCATCCCTCTTTCCTCCATATTTCTTAGTGTATATAGGCAAGGCATCGTTGATTCGGAGATCCTATCAGGGTGTGATCCCAAGATCCTTCAGGGGTGAAGATCTGACGGAATAATTACAGACTAGATAAAGGGGTGAAGGGGTTGTCCCACGTGCTCAAAAGACAGAAAAATTGGAGGTAGGTAAGGTTACAAGGCGTGAGATAAATGGTATATTGCAAGAAGTGGAAGGTTATTGTGAGAGGTGAGGAGTGAATCACAGCTATTAAATCTTGCATGAAATTGCTTAAAACTAACAAATAGTCAGAAAAGCTTTAAAAAATTCACTTAACTGTTTATTGTAATTTGACCAAACATGTAACATGATGATCAAGATTACCCTTTCACTTGATAAACCCTACACAAACATGTATAAACCGTAAACGCTACACAAACATCTATACTCACTCTGATTTTCCAAATAAATTGAACTGTTAAGTGACCTTTGAATGCACCAGTTAACACGAAAATAATGACAAATCCATATTCAAAACCTAGAGTATAAATAAAGGAAAACGGAAAAAGTCTTAGCCCATGAATAAGGTGAACCATTGGAGGTAAAAATTTATTGGAAGTCACATATCCCACATTAATCTTGACCTTTTTATAGCTTTGATTGCCAAGATAATCTAGTTTTCAGCTCCTTGGCTACTGCATCAATGAACTCTTCAGTATTCAAATAGTGGGACCTAGAAACCCTACAAAAAAGAGGAAGCAATTTAATTTTGTCATATATAAAAATCAGACAGAATATATAGCATTCTTAAAAACTATCCTAGCGCCAGAAATTGTACTCATTTCCATGGACAAGAAGTGCAAGATCCTTTGTCATCTTTCCCAATTCCACTGTTCCAATGCAAGCTGCTTCAAGTTTCTCTGTGAAGTCCAACAATCTAGCATTTCCATCCAACTTTGCCCTGCAAAACTTAATCTACTTAGCCTTCCATTGTGAACTATAAATCTATAATGGGGAAAAAAAATCAATTTACATTAATTTTTTATTACAAGGGAAAGTTAGTTGGATGATCTCAACATTTACCTATGCGCAAGACCTCGAGTCCAGGCAAATATTGATGCTATACTGTTTGTGCTGGTTTCGCCTCCCTTCTGATGAACACGATAATGACGGGTAACAGTGCCATGGGCTGCCTCTGCTTCAATGGTTTTCCCATCTGGGCAAACCTGTTACCAAATTTAGCTTCTTGAACATCCATGCTAGAAATGCAACCAAAGGAGAAATGGAAGAGAAAGAAATAAACAATATATATATATATATATAACTGAAAAGAATAAGGAAAGCAATACCAGCACTGATGTCATCAAGCCAAGAGAACCAAATCCTGTTCAATGCAAAAGAAAAAAAATTTGTTAAGATCATATGTAGCATAAAGACACGCAAAAACATTTGCCCATCCACTTTCTTAACAGAAGCAACAAAAGTTTATGAACTAAAAATGATGTCAAGATCACGAGCATATTGATATCCACCTTGAGCAAGGAAATCACTCTGCACATCCCCATCATAATTCTTGCAGGCCCATACATACCCTCCATCACTTTTAACAGCATAGGCAACCATATCATCTATGAGACGGTGTTCATACCTAAGAAACCAGACATATGAATTAGTAATATACTGATGTAAAGAATTTAGATTAGCATGAGAACCGATTCATCTAACCATATCCCAGCAGCTTCAAACTTCTGACTCCACCGAGAGTAAAAAATTTCCTGAAAAATGTCCTTGAATCTTCAAAAAAGCAAAGAATAAAAATGTGTTTGAGAGTTTGATTAACTACAATTACAATAGTATCTCAATTGGTCTTGTAAAGGAAAAAAATATAAAGGTAGATGAACCACAAATATCCTGGCAATGGCATACCTTCCATCATATGTCTTTAGAATAGTATTTTTAGTGCTAAGATAGAGAGGCCATCTTTTCTGGTAGGCAATGTTCATTGATGCCTCAGCAAAAGCTTGAATGGACTGTTTCCAAACCAAAATACATCATAATGGTATTATAGCCAACAAAGTTGTAAATCCTTTCTGAGAAGAATAATAAAAAGCAGAATCACCCAAATGCACACCTCATCAGTATTATACATGGACAAAGCTATGCCTCCAGCACCAGTAAAGTTATAGACCTCTAGATCTTGAACTTCTTCATGGCCATCAGGCACTGTAAAACACATGATGATTTCATAAGATACTTCAATTTTATAGACCCCTAGCATTTTGAAATATTAGGAATTTACAACAATCAAATTTTAAGCTTTTATCAAGCAATGTAGAAACTTCATCAAGATTGCATATGCAGACTACTTGAGTCACGAGAAACAGTTGTATAGTGAATTTACCAAACACCAATTTCAGCTTTCCTGGGCCTTTTATAGTTGTATCAGTTGCCCGATACTGATCTCCAAAAGCATGCCTTCCAATGCAAATTGGCTTTGTCCAGCCTAAACAATACCCAGTTAGTAATTAACACTTTATATCACAAAGTAAAATTCAAATATCACAGAAGTTATAGTTTTATAAACCTGAAACAAGACGCGGAATGTTTTTACAGATAATCGGCTCTCTGAAAACTGTGCCTGTAAGACACAGAGATTGAATGTCCCCCAGGATGTCAGCAAAGACTTTCAGAATGCATAGCAAGTCACAAAAACCATTACAAAGTTTAAGTACCATTTAAAATGTTTCGGATTGTCCCATTTGGGCTCTTCCACATTTTTTTTAAGTTGAACTCCTTGACACGAGCTTCATCTATGAAAAAGAGAACCTTTGCATGTGAATTTTAGTTATAATTCATGCACAACTTAAAAGACAATCCTAAAAGTTAATATAACAATGGAAAGACATGCATAATTCAAAATTAGAACATAATGAATACCTGGAGTTATGGTTGCACATTTGATTGCTACATTATACCTGCAACAAGAGAAAAAAAACCCCAGGGTGATATTAGGTGGTCTCAACAGGTAAGAGAAGTTTGTTTGACACAAAAACAGAAATGAGGAAAGCTTCTCTATTCCCCACAGAATCTGCTAAAAGAGAACGTTCAAAACATAAATAAGTTCAGTTTACTTAAGTTTTTAATATTTAAAACAAAAACCATATACCTTCAGAAACTATACTACTATTTCCAGACTATGTAAACTCATCAATCTATTGTACATTCTTTCTCTCCTTCCAACCTTGCTTGATTATTCTTGCAAATCTACGATGTTGTATTACAGTCTTGGGCATATAAAAATATTGGTTGGGTTTTCCTTTCAAAAGTATTGCAATTGTCCATCTTAACAAAGAAACAAATACAATTTGAAGAAAAGGGAGAAAGTGTGACACTGACAGCAACAACAAATAATCTCAAAAGTGAAGATGACCAAAGAATCCTTCAAGGAAAAATTTTAGAGCACATACTTGAGGGTTGCTTCAGCACTTTCAATGGTAACTCTATCATTAGTGGCATCCCGATGAGTAAGGCCAAGGTCAAAATACTTAATATCCAGCTCCAGAAAAGGGGAAATAAGCTGCGAAAATAAAAATAACGAGATAAATGCCCAAAATGTCTAGGGAAAAGAATTGACACCTGATTCAAGAATTCACACAAGATATAACTACCTTATCTTTTATCATTTTCCAAATCACTCGAGTCATTTCATCTCCTACATGTGCAGACATGGAAATATTATTCAGATAAAGAAAGTGGAATCAGTAGAGAACGTTAGTCAATGGTGTTTTCTAATACCTAGTAGTTGTGAGTGTCTTAAGTCTAAGAAATCAGCAGTTCAAGTGCAGTAAACATCAAGTGATTACGAAAACATATTTATCTATATCTACTGTTAAAATGTGCTAAGGCAAGTTTGTTAAAAAGCTACCCACATAGAAGCAAACCAATAGAATTCATTTTGCTCTGCTCAGGATTTTCAGATCCGCATACCGTATGAAACATCATTTTGCAACATGCAGACAACATCAGCAGTTTCATGTTCAGTAAACTAGAATAATGCTTGGTGCACATCAGCTCACACTAGAATACAACAACTACAAAACCTTTTCCAGCTAAGTGGGGTCAGCTATATAGATCAAACAACATCATTGTGTCCTATCATAACCATGTCTATAGACAAGCCAATGGTTTCATTTTATAGTTTTTCTGAGGCTACCTCTCTCAATTTGATCTATTCTTTTTACTAGGATTTCTATAAGTCTTCTTCTCACATGACAGAACTATATAAGACAAGATTCTACAATCTTTTCCAAATAAGTGTTACCTAAACATTTTTTCTAATACATTCATCTCCAATCTTATCTTGTCTATTGCATTCGGTGATCCAACCCAACATTCTCAGCTCTACCACAATGAATTTATTCTATTGTTGATTTGTTGGCTTTTTACTGCCCAAAATTTAGTTCCATACAACATCAGAAGTCTTACAGGTATGCAGTAAAAATCATCTTCTAAACGTGACTGACACTTTTTTTTTTTATTACAAGTAACAATCGAAGCAGTAACCGAATGGTGAAAACTGTTCAGATGTGAAGGTGTGTGCAAATGAGTGAGTATATACTATTGATAAAACCATTTGCTCTGTGTACTGGGAAATGAAGGTGATTGGACAGTGCCTATATTCTCCATCCATAATATGACCAACTTTTTCATGAATTCCATAGTTCTCAGTTTCTCATTAAGCTCATGACATTTCAAGTTCCTAAAGCTATGCCTTAAATATTTTACTCGTTAAAATCAAGAATTACTTGCTACTGCTACTGTCTACTAGCGTCATATCAATTGGCCATACCAAAAAAATTAACTAAAAAAATCTAACTTTAACCCATCTGAGTATAAGATCCCACATGAACATAATTCTCAAAGATGATTAAATCTCATCATACACACACACACACACAAAATATAATAACAATAATTGTAAATGAATAAATAAATTTTAATAGCAAACAAACATAAGAAACGATGATTAAATGTCATCACACAAAGAAGAGTGTGATAATACCGTCCATTTCCACGATGGGGTTGTCAACCCTTATCTTCTGAAATCCCATTTCTTGCGTTTGGTTGAGAACTCAGACAGAGATAGAGAAAATATGTTATGGACCGAATTAACAGTAGAAAATGATGTGCAGAATGAAGGAATCTTCGGTTCTCGATTCGCAGCGAAGCTTAGTAATCAACGGCTGCACTTCACCAATAATCATGGCAGACAACACACATCATGGTTCGTTTATTGTTCCAACACTTCTTGCCTTCACATTTTTCTCGTGTGGCTATCGCCTAAAAATAGTCAACTTTCCGAGAGTCAATGAGTTAATTGTGCAACTAAATTTAAATAAATAAAAGGGTTAATTAAGTTTTTAGTCTCTGTAATTTGGAAAAGTTTGGTTTTACTTCCTTAGTATCAGTTTTAGTCCCTGTAAAATATTTAAATTTGGTTTTGATCCCTGTTGACGGTGGAAGAGTAACGGTGCTATTGTGTCACTTGAAGTCACTGATGGGTCGTCACACGTCAACACTCCACGTGGCGGAGCCCATCTTTTTGGGTCAACCCAAAACCCGACCCGACCCAAAATCCCCAAATCTACAGTACCCCCATTGTCTCCCCCACGTCGCCGTCAACGCCGTCGCTGCCTCACAAGCTGCCGTAGTGCTCCCACGAGCTCATGCTCGCCTTCCCTCCTTCCCCCTTCTTCGACGAATACATCCCCTCCCCCGGCGGCAACAACCGTGACGCCATCTCCTCCCCCGAGGTCTTCGTGAAGGGGAAGGTCTGCGGTTGTTGCGAGAACGTGTTCCTCTGCAGCGACAACAGGTTGGTTGGAGGACTATTATTACGTAGTGTATGTTTTGATTAATGAGAATTAATTATAAAAAAAAGTAACAAACAAACAAACCCTAATTTAATTGTTATCCTGCTTCCACTTTGTCATGTCAAAGGTACACGAGCTGGCACAGGTACTTGCTCATCGATCCTCTAACGAAGGAAACGATCCAGGTCCCTTCCATCGCCCCCAAGAAGGAGTGCCTCTACGCTGTTGGGTTCGTCTGCGACCCGATTTACACCCTGGACAACGAGCACAGGCACAAGTGGAAGACATTGGAGCCACAAAGATGCTTCAGGGTGGTGGTCATAAGGCCTTTCATCGCCACGCATTTCGAGTTCGCCATCCACGTGTGGCATTCAGAGACTGGCATCTTGAAAGAAGGCGTGGTGAGGTGCACCCGCGGGTTCTCCTTTGCGCCGCACTGGTCCTTGGGGTTTGCCTTTCAAGGGCTTCTATACTTCATGGGGAGGACCGGTATCTTTGTGTACGACCCTTATTGCTATAAGGGTTATACGCTTGACTACCCTCACGCCTCTGACCCCATGAACATCATGAGCTTTGGTTTCCTTGGATCCGCGTGTGGCAGGCTCAGGGTTGCTGACATTGGCTGCCATGATTTGAGGATTTGGGAGATGCTTGAGCTCAAGGAAGACGAGGGTGACCACTGCTGGGAGCACGACGGCGGCTTGTGCGGCGGCGACGGCGGCTTGTCGGAGACGATGCAGTGGGGGTGGGGGAGTGCGTGGTCGCGAAGGGGGTGCTGCAGATTTGAGAATTTTGGCACGATTGATTTGGGGATTTCGGGTCGGGTCGGGTTCTGGGTTGACCCAAAAAGATGGGCTCCGCCACGTGGAGTGTCCACGTGTGACGTCCCATCAGCGACGTCAAGTGACACGTCAGCACCGTTACTCTTCCACCGTCAACAGGGACCAAAATCAAATTTTGATATTTTACAGGAACTAAAACTGATACTGAGTGACTAAAACCAAACTTTCCCAAATTACAGGGACTAAAAACTTAATTAACCCTAAATAAAAATTTAATTTAATTAAATTAAATATGTAATTTTATATCTTATCTTATATTTTATTTTATATTTTATATAAAATTGATAGAATAACATTAATTATTATTGATATGACTCTCTTATGTTAATTCTAATTAATTAATAAAATTATGTTATAAGATATTATTAATGTGGATGTCTATGTATTAATTTAGTTAATATTTGATTATATGGATTAATGTTGATATTATTGAGATTTAATATGATCTTATGTATATTTTACTTTTAGGCTACAAATCTCATTGCATAATACCATTGAGATAATCAATAGAATAAAATTACGTCTCTTGCTTCTGTATTCTATTTTTATTATTTCTCCTGTTATTTCATAACATGTTATAACCAATTGTCCACACACTTCACTTATGCCAATTTATGGCCTTCTTATAAGTCATTTATCCTCCATGTGGATGCCACCCCTAAATCTTAATTTTATCATCAGGCAGTGAGGTTCCTTAAGTGGAGGGATGCCATGCAGGTTGAAACTCAAGCCATGGAGGATAATGAAACTTGTGATTTAGTTCCTCTCCCACCAGGCAAGAACAAAATTTGTTGTAGATGGGTTTATAAAGTGAAACATAAGGTATATGGTAGTATAGATAGATTCAAGGCTAGGTTGGTAGCCAAAGGATACACTCAATAGGCAGGAATTGATTTTCAAGACACCATTTCACTAGTCACCAAACTCACCTCAGTGAGAACCGTTTTGTCCCTAGCTTCCATTGAGGGTTGGCACTTCCTTCAGCTAGACATCAATAATGCATTCTTAAATGGTGATTTATTTGAAAATGTCTACATGTAAAAACCTTTGGGCTATCACAAGGACAAGGAGCAGTTGGTCTATAGGCCCAAGAAATCTATCTATGGCCTGAGACAGGCTTCTAGACAGTGATTTACCAAGTTCTCTACCTCACTCATTTCTTGTGGTTTCACTCAATCTAAGAGTGATTACTCTCTCTTCACGCAAGGCTCTGGTGATACTTTGGTGATTCTCTTAGTGTATGTTGATGACATCATCATTTCTATGCATCATACATTGGAGCAACCGTTCAAATTGGAAGTGCTCGGTGATCAGAAATATTTTCTAGGTCTTGAGATAGCCAAATCCCCATCTGGCATCCTTTTGTCTCAACACAAATATACACTTAACCTTCTTGAAGATTCTAGTTTCCTGGATGCTAAACCAGAACCCCTTCCTATGGAACCTAAACTGAATTTGTCTCTCACTAATGGTGATCCCTTAAAGGATTCCTCTCAATATAGGAGATTGATAGGTCGTCTCATGTACCTCACCATCTCTCAACCTAACATATGTTTTGCAGTAAACAAATTAAATCAATACATGATTTCTCCCATTTCTGTCCACTTACAAGCGTTGCACCATCTGTTGAGATATCTAAAGGTTCCAAGTGAAGGAATCTTATTCTCAACCTCATCTGTAATCAAGTTACAAGCATATGTGGATGCAGGGATACCATAAGATTTACAACTAGATTTTTTTTGTCTATCTAGGTTATTCTCTAGTGGCTTGGAAATCCAAGAAGCAAGAGACTATATCGAGATCCTCAGCAAAAGTTGAATACAGAGCACTTGCAAGGGTCATTAGTGAGCTCACATGGCTTATTACTTTGCTGAAAAAATTTGAAATTTGCATTGACACAAAATTAGTCTATTCAGACAACCAAGCAGCAATCTCTATAGTTACTAATCCCTCATTTCATGAAAGATCCAAGCACATAGAGATTGATTGTCATTTCACTAGAAACAAAGTGAATGAAGGCATTATCAAACTCATCCATGTAAATTCCAAAGATCAAGTTGCCGATTTATTAACCAAGCCCCTACCACTACTAGCTTTCTCTCATTTACACTCCAAGTTGAGAACACTAAATGTGTACCTCCTAACTTGAGCGGTCGTGTTAGAGTAAATGAATATTTAATTCATTTAGTCATTAGTTATGGTAGTTAGCAGTTAGAATCAGTTAGTTATTTTGTTAGAAGTTAGTTGTGAGCTTCTCAAATGTACAACAACTATATATACTATAACCCACTATGATCAATCCAAGTAATTCATTCATTTCCATTCAATGTCTAATAATTAATACAAGTAAAAGAGGATGAGGATGATTAAGGAGAAAGGGAATATACATCCACTGATGCATTGTATTCCTTCTGTTTTGCTTTCTGTTCATTTTCGGTTTATAGCCATTGCAAACCGATTTGGGTTTGTTATGGTTTATTATAGGAAGCACTATTGTGCAACCCTTTAAGTAGGGAATACAGTGGACCATCTTCCCTATATAAATGTTTTGTTTCATTGAACATTGAATGTAAGCAATTCAGTTCATTCATTTCCATTCTCAACTCATTTCCATTCTTGGATCATGAATTCCGTTTCTCCAACAATTGCTAGAAGCATAGACAAAATTGATGATGCTGCTGCTGTATGGAGAGATCTGAAGGAGAGATTCGCACAAAGCGGTTTCCTGAGGATAACAAAGCTCTAACACGATCTGTACACAACACAACAAGGTAACTTGACAGTGATTGGGTATTTCACTGGATTGAAAGTGTTATGGGAGGAAGCAGAGAACTATAGACCATGTTTAGATTGCACTTGTGTCGTGCGATGCACCTGTATTGCAACAAGAAACAACAGAGAATTTAGAGAGCAGAACTATGTCCTGAGGTTTCTCACTGGCTTGGATGAAAGATTTGCTGTCGTTAGGTCACAGATCTTGGTGAAGGACACTCTTCCCTCACTGAATCGAGCTTTTACTCTTGTTGCACAACAAGAACATGAGTTTGAAGGTGACATAGATGATGAGAATAAGATCTAGATTAATGTTGCCTCTAGCAACAGATCAAGAACCAGAACCAAAGGCAATGGCAAGTCATGCACCAATTATGGGAAATCAGGACACACGTGTGAAGAGTGTTACAAAATTATTGGCTATCCAGTGCATTGGAAAACCAAAGGCTCCTCAGCAGCAAACTCAGCAACAACAAATGACTTAGAGTTGAACAAATTAGGTTAGGAACAACAATAACAGAATGCAACATTTGGATTTACTCAGGAGCAGTACCAAAATCTGGTTGCCTTGCTGCAGTAGAAAAATGAAGTGCAAATAGCACCTGCAGATCATGTAACTCATGTGTCTCAAGTGAGCATTGCATTACCTGAAAATTCAGCACAAACAGGTATGAAACATGTCATGACCTGTAATACTACATGGATTTTTGACTCAGGAGCAACAGACCACATCTATTCTATGCTTTCTTGGTTTAGAACCTATATGAGAATTAAACCTGTGGAAATAAGATTGCCTAATGGATAACGCTTATTAGCACATTACTCTGGTGAAGTAATCTTCACCTCAAGACTTCATTTGTGCAATGTTATGTTTGTAGCAGATTTTAAAGTGAAGTTGATTTCCATTTCTAGATTAGCCACTGCAAGCAATTGTACACTCACATTTTCTCATGACAAATGTGTGATACAGGATGTGAGCAGCATGAAGATGATTGGTTCTGGTAGGCAAATTGGAGGACTGTATCACTTGGTTACAACTTCAGCTGCATCAGTTCCAACAACATCTGCATCAGTTTCAGCAACTTCTGCTCATTCTGATTCCTCTAGTGTACACACTATAGGCTGTAAAGAATCTGTCATATCTCAAAATGCATTGTGGCATTTTAGGCTAGGCCATCCCTCACTAGCTAGAATGATTCTTATGAATAAACAATTTCCATTTGTAAACAAAGTTGAACATTCACCTTGTGATATATGCCATTATGCAAAACAAAAATGTTTACTATATACAATTAACATTTCAAAGGCCAAGGCCAAATTTGAACTAATCCATATGGACATTTGGGGACCATTCTCTATCATTGGATACCATGGACATAAGTATTTCCTCACTGTAGTAGATGACTTTAGCAGGTTCACTTGGACCTTTATGCTGAAATCCAAGGCTGAAGTTATGTACAACATTAAGAGGTTTATGACCTTCATTTTGACACAATTCAATGTCAAAATCAAAGCCATAAGAAGTGATAATGGGCCTGAATTTAATATTCTTAGCTTCTACCATTCATTAGGGATTATCCACCAAACTTCATGTAGAGAGACACCACAGCAAAATGCAAGAGTGGAAAGGAAGCACCAACATGTTCTTAATGTAGCAAGGGCCATTCTATTTCAATCCAATTTACCTAAAAGATTCTGGTCATATGTTGTGATCCATGCCACATATCTCATAAATAGAATAAACACTCCTCTATTAGCCAACCAATCCCCTTACCAAATCCTATACAATGCTGCACCAGATATTGAGATGGTTAAGGCCTTTTGGGGGATTGTGTTTTGCATCCACCATAAGTGCAGGCAGGGGAAAGTTTGATCTTAGAGCAAACAAATATGTATTTTTTGGGATTTAAACCTGAGGTAAAGTGGTTTGTGCTATACAATCTACACTCCAAATCCATCCAAATCTCAAGAAATGTGAGGTTCTATGACCATATCTTTCCCTATAAAGCCTCACAAGAGTCAACTACTCCCAATTTCAGCAATGTACCTGTGCAATCTGCAAGTATTGCTGAACCAGATTTCCTTCTTAATTATTCTCATCCCCCCTTCACCAACCATGTGCCATCAGATACAGCACCATCCACCATACCTGAACTTCGGCAACATTCACCACAGCCTTCAAAATCTGATGAACTTCTCACAGAACCCGAGGAATCTGTGACAACACCAGAAATTCCTGCAGGACACCATACTCTCAGTAACAGACAACTTGCAAGATCGAAGAAGTCGCCACAATTCTTACAAGACTACTATTGTAACCAAGTGAATGCAGCTTCACCAATTGAACTACCAGCACCTCTACCATCATGTTGTAAGTATCCAATCTCTAATTGCATCTCCTATGCAAATTTGGCTCCTTCATACTTGAGATTTCTTTCTGCAATTGCCACTGATATTGAGCCTAAGAGTTATGCTGAGGCTAATTGACAAGAATGCTGGAGATCAACAATGCAAGCTGAATTGGACGCACTTGAAATGAATAAGACCTGGCTTATTACTAATCTACCCCCTGGATTTATCCTCATTGGCAGCAAATGGGTTTTTAAGATCAAGAGGAAGTCTGATGGTTCAATAGAAATGTATAAGGCTAGGCTAGTGGCAAAGGGCAACAATCAAGTTGAAGGCATTGACTATTTTGACACTTTCTCACCAGTTGCAAAGATCACCACAATCCGTGACATTTATCCCAAAAAAAAAACCTTACCAAACTAAACCTTAGTCTAAAGTCTAGGCAATCCAAAAATGAACATTTTTCATGTAAGGTTTATTGTGAAATGGATACCTTCGCCAACCCAAGGTAATTATTGGACAACTTGGAAATAAATCTCTTAATCTAGCTCATTTTAGTAAAAAAATGAACATGGATTAATTTTTGGTACCAACAATAGCAGATATAATAATTAAATAACAATATAAAAGTTTTATTACTTTTTATATTGATCCTACGTAATAATTATGGAGTGTGCGTACCAATAATATCCATTTATTTATGAAAATCTTTAGATATACATAAGTTTGTAACTGAACATCTAATACTGAACAGAAAGGACATTGTACCCGAACATCAATATTGAATAGAACATGTAAACGGTTGAGAGAGAGAGAGAGAGAGAGAGAGAGAGAGAGATTACCATTACCATGATAACTATGCACCACTCCTCCACCTTCTGTTGTCCCTCTCATATCCATCCACTCAAGCCAAGGAACCCACTTCTCCAGCAGCAACAGTTCTTCAAGTCCACCAAATCTTCCTCCACCCTCAGAATCTCTGCCTCCTTCCATGACATCGCTCAAATCGCTCAGAACAAGGTACCGCCGAATCCCTGGGCTTCTCCCAGCTCTCTTGTTTTTGATGCTGAATTGGCGGTTCTGTTTTTTTTTTCGCTTCTAAGGTTCTGATTGCAGCCGGGGCTTCGGCGTTGATTGGGCAGCTCTTTAAGCCTTTTGCTTCCGTGTTACTTTACGGCAAAGAGTTTGACATCAAGGCTTTTGTTCGGGCAGGGGGGTTCCCATCTTCACACTCTTCTGTATGGACTTTTACTCCTCTTTTCACCCATGAGACTTGAATTGTGTGGGGTTCTTTTTTTTTTTTTTCCTTCTTCTTCTATGGGTTTTGGGTTTTGACAATATGTCTCAGAAAAGGTTGTTTGCATTTTTTTCCCCTGTGGATAGGGAACAGTGGCTTGTGCAACTTTCCTTGGCCTTGAGAGGTAATAAGACAATTTTGGTTGTTTTAGCTTGCTGTTTGGTTCATGGAAATTGTCATGTCTCGGTATCCACTTCATTTGATTTTATTTTATTTTTAAAAATAATAATAATAATAATAATTCTGCTTGTGTTATTTGTAATTGTACAATGTCCAAATGCAGAGGCTTCTCCGATCCCATTTTTGGTCTTGCAGTTGTGTATGCTGGTCTCATTATGTATGATGCTCAGGTATGACGCTATCTTTCAAATATGATGCTTTTCATCCAGTCTTTTTATATCATTATCTTCACCTTAAGATATATCGAGATCTTAAGTTTTGTTGCTGCGCGATTGCCACTAATACAACAAAAACAACTAAGCCTTATCCCGCTATGTGGGGTCGGCTCCATGGATCAAACAATGACATAGTGCTCTGTTTTGTGACATGTCCGTGTTTAACCCATTAACTTTCAAATCTCTTCTAATTGTTTCCTCTATAGCTTTTCTAGGTCTCCTTCTACCTCTAGCTACTAGTCTACCCATCATCTGATCTACTCTTCTTACTGGGGCTTATTCAGGTCTCGTCCTCACATGTCCAAACCACCTAAGGCGAGATTCTACCATCTTTTCCAATGTAGGTGCTACCCCAACTTTCTATCTAATGCATTCATTTCTAATCCTATCATGTCTAGTGTGTCCACTCATCCAATGCAACATCCTTATTTCTGCAACACAGAGTTTATTTTCATGCTGAATTTTTACTGCCCAACACTCCGTTCAATATAACATTGCTGGTCTTATAGCTGTGCAATAGAATTTTCCCTTAAGTTTGAGAGGTACCCTTTTATCGCATAGAACTCCTGAAGCACTTCTCCATTTCATCCAACCAGCTTGGATCCTATGGTCTACATCCCCTTCTATGTCTCCATCATTTTGAATAATGGCTCCAAGATACTTGAACCTTGTGACTTGTGGTTAGAGATTGGACACCTCTTACTAAACCTACATTCCATATATGATGTCTTGCTTCTACTAATAATACAAAATTCATGTGCCTCAAGAGCTTGTCTCCGTGGTTCTAGCTTTCCATTTAACTCTTCCTTCGATTCGCTGCGCGGTTGCCACTAATAAATGGTCTAATTATTTGTGGAGTTCTTGCCATAGTGGGTCAATAGGAACAAAATAAATTCTAATTTCCACTTATATATGCTATATATTTTAATTTTAGGAAAAATATATGCCTGGTTTGTGTAACAATGAGATGCACATTGGGAAATAAGGAGAAGAGAGACAACAAAGAATTTAATGTGTAGGCCAAAGTCAACGAGTGAAACTTTTGGGGTTGAAACGTTTTCTGAATTTGGAACGAGTTATCAAAATCATGGACCTATTAAAAGCATTTGATGAAAACAGAATTTTATAGTAGTGGTAGTTTTTTTTGGTATACTAGGCTTTAAATCTGGTTCATATGGGTTAATCAGACTGGATATGGGAAATACTGTTCTTTTGAATAGATGTATGGGAGTGGTTGTTATTAGGATCTGCAACAGAACAAGACAATGGTAGCCCATACATGCTTCCAGGGGATTGCTGTTGAAGGGATTAAGGGTAAAAGCTGCAGCTTTGGAGGCTGAGACTAGAATCATGCTTAGATAAGAAGAAATAAGGGCTCCTTTCTTTTTATAACTCTCTCCACTTGCCAAACCAATAATGCAGGGAGGCGTCATATGGTTGTGGTAAATTAGTTTTGAGTGTGTATATAGTCAGTGAAGATTTGAGACTAACGTGCGCTATGGTAGCATACTAGCATGCCATGTTCTAATGATATGTACTCCTTTTTTTTTTCAATTCCTACTAAACATGTCTCAAAGGATAAATAAGTGCCTGTCGTACGACCCAGTTAGGAATTAGGCTTATTTGGGGTTGTTAGTCAGGGGTTAGTTACTTGGTTAAGGATATAAAAAATTGGTGGTTACCCTCATTGTAA
Organism: Nissolia schottii; assembly: GCA_003254905.1. Lineage (NCBI taxonomy): Eukaryota > Viridiplantae > Streptophyta > Magnoliopsida > Fabales > Fabaceae > Nissolia > Nissolia schottii. The sequence continues at coordinate 100,734 of QANU01113591.1, read as the reverse complement.
GCCATTAGAGAATTGAATAAGGAAAAAGTGGATAACACATGGAATTGAATAATCTCAGTTGACATGTGGATCAAAAAAAAAAAATCAATCTCAGTTGACACTTACGGTAGTCCTTCAATCCAGCAATGAAAAAACGAACTGTCCATTGTTCAGGAATGACCATAGACCTTTGTTTAAACTTAAAGTGCTTCAAATTGTTGTTGATAATTTGCAAAGGGTCCTTTGAAAACCTTCTATAGTTTAGAGGAATTCTTTTAACAAGTGCCAAAATCCTATAATCAATCATGCTAACATTTGTTAAATAAAAACTGTGACTTGGCAGTGGCAGGAGTGCCAGTTTAGCCGCTAACAATAACGCCGATTAGAACTCGCAGCTTACAACTACAACGACGAAAGTTTATAGAAACAGTGAGCCAGGATGTAATTTTAGAAGTCTAACTGAAAGTGCGGTTTCGTGCGTGATGGGTCTTTAAAGAAATTACGTATTTGTAAATAATAGATCAAAGCCAACAGTTTAATATATTGTTGAAACAGTAGACCAAGGGCTTGCTTGTAAACTTTTTAAAATAAAAAATCCAAGTATCATGGGATTCTGTTATGTAATTCCTACTTTAGTGGTAGCAGGTGGTTACAGGATCCCATTTCAAATAAATGCTTGATAACTTATTTCGAAAATTAGCTTTTATCTGAACAAACTTGAAGTTAAAACTAGTTCAAAAAAAATTGATTTAGGTTTATCTCTTTTTTGTTTCTTCTTCTGTCTATCTATCTATCTATCTATTATCTTATCCTCAAAAATTTTAAAACTCTCCTGCTTCGTTTCGTTTCTTTTTATATATATATATCTAGCTTTCCTACATGGACTACCAAATCTCACAAAAAGAGTTATCTTGGCTGAACCCAACCATGGCCAGCGATGATCAATGGCTTACCCTTTCCCTTTCCATAGTTCGAGAGCCACAACCAAGACCAGAACCATCATCCCCCGCCCCTTTTCATTTTACGTCATTAGTAGCGCCAGTGCACCATCCATTCTCACCGTCCGTACAAGAACCAGAACAAGAACCGCACCAAGAGAGGCCATCACAGGGAGAACAAGATCAAGAAGCCGGCGACGCCCGTCAGGGACGCAAACGCAAGCTGCCGGGGAGGGCCGCGAAGAAAGGCAAGAGCAAGACCATAGAGCCGCCATTCCCCTGGGCCACCTCAACGCGCGCCACCCTCCACAGCCTTGAGCACCTGGCGGCACGCGGAATCAAGTCGATCAACGGGGCCGTCAAGTGCAAAGGGTGCGGCGAGCAATACGATATTGAGTTTGACTTGCAAGACAAGTTTCGTGAGGTTGCTAGGTTCATTGTGAGGAACAAGCGCGACATGCACGACCGGGCGCCGGATGCATGGATGAGTCCGGCGCTGCCGACGTGCACGCGCTGCGGTCTGGAAAACGGGTTGAGGCCGGTTTTTGGCAAGAAGAGAGGCACCAACTGGCTCTTCCTGCTCTTGGGCCAAATGGTTGGCTGCTGCACTCTTGCCCAGTTGAAGTATTTCTGCAAGCGCACCATGAATCACAGCACTGCAGCCAAAGATCGATTGGTTTATTTGACTTATTTGGCTTTGTGCAAACAGCTACAGCCACAAGGACCCTTCAATCCCTAAATCCCCCCACCTAGATTACCACAGATTCTTCCGCATAATACATATGTCATTATTTGAGGGCAATTAATTACCTTTGGTTCGTGTTCATTCATTCATTCAATTAATTGCCTTTGGTTAGATGTCTCGTTCTAAGTAACGTTAGGGTTGTCAAAGTGTTTTACTTTGAAGAAAGGTGATTCCTTTCCCCTTTATATACCTCTTCTCTAGTTGTGCTCATTTAGCAACCATTCAATTCAATGCAATCAAGATTTTATTTTCACCATTCAGTGTACAGTCCTATCATCGATCATATTTCTAGGCATGTCCTGGACACATTAATGAATGAGAATGTATTGCATTTGCTTCTTTTTACATGAATAAACACGTGGCAAGGATCCCAGTCCGCTGGTCGGACCTTGTGTTTTTTTCATTGAATTCCCTATAGTGTACTTATACGTTGGAAGAATCATTATAAAATTCTTGGAATTTTTGTTTGAACTAGCAGGAAGAACGTTTCTATAAGATAATTGCTATTAAAAAACTAACCAGTAAAAGCTCTTAATGCCTTAACATTAAAGGGTGGCGGCTTGCACGAGGCTCTTATCTAGTGGGATATGGGGAAGGCAGATGCAGCCTTATCCCCACAAACAATGGAGAGGCTGTTTTCTAGATTTGAATCATTGACCTGCAGGGCACAAGGCAACAACCTTACCGTTGCACCGGGGCTCACTCTCTGTTAATGTGTTGACATTAACCTGCAAAATCTTTTGGTTGCTTTTGTTTATCAATATGATCTTTTTAGCTTATGTGATTTTTGTAGGGTGTGAGAAGAGAAGTAGGAATTCATGCTAGGACACTCAACAGACTACTTATCCAGATGCATGTCCATTCTTTACCTTCCAAAGAGAAAGATGGTTTGATCAACTCTAAACCAGGACGACCAGCACCCCTAAATGTAGAAGGTCTTGAGAAGTCCCAGTTGTCCCAAGAAGCCACTTCCTTGGACCCAAAACAGGCCAATAATAATGCACCCCTTTTAGTTAAATCAGGAAGCAGAACAAGGCAAGCTGATGGGGAGCTACTATTCTCAGCAGATGCAGAACAAGTATCAAAATTGGTTGATGATGGTCTATTGCCGTTGAAGGAATCCATTGGCCATACTGAGTTTGAAGTCATAGCTGGTGCTTTGCTAGGCATTTTGGTTGGTTCGGCTGTGTATAATTTCATGTAAAATATTGATTTTTGCTGACTGGTTTCATATATTTTACATCAAATAGATCAAATTGAAAAATCAGAGTTACTTGGAGAGAGGATTATCATCAACAGTATTAATACTAATTACTAGGTTCAGCGAAACATCCCAACATCAAATACAACACAATAAAATATGTAATTTTTTTTTTTGGATTACTCTGTTGTACCCGTCAAATTTAAGGGTATTGGTATCCTATGATTATTTATGGTTAAAAATCAGTTACCCGTTCCATTAATTCTAAATATTTATTATTTTAAATTTGAAAGTAAATTATGACCGTTGAATATGAGTACCGAAATAAGAACCCTTTTTTTTTATACTGTGATTGTTCTTTTCGACACAATTTCTTTTTTTTTAAGTCTCAAATTCAAACTCTTTAAAAAGAGAATATGTTTGTCTATTACTTGACTAACCTTGTGTTGGTATAAAATATGATGTATGACACATTGCTTAATAATTTAAGATTATCATCAAGGGTCTATATTATCACAAAAATATTGTCATCTTTTAAATTATAGAAAAAATATATGCAACAACCAAAAATAAGAAAAAATAACTACAGCAATTCACTCCATACAGACATTGTCTCCAAGAACTTAAAAATGAAACTACAGAAACGTGGCAGAAGGATAGAGAGCAGGTGCCATGTGGCAAACGTTTGCTCACGTGTAAGTGCTTGGACAAGCTAGTATTTGACGTGGACAGATCTTGGTATAGTTGCATGCAGTGCCCCCCACTGTACATATAGGCATAAATACAATATTATTGACATCCATAGCTAGAACCACAATCACAGGCTAGAATTAAGGAGCAAAAGGGGGATGTCAGGGGCACAAGGAGCACAGCCAAAAGAGGCAAAAACAGCAACAATATATGAGTCAGTGGAAGGAGGAGAGAACAGAACAAAGACTGACTTGCTTTCAAGGGAGGACCAAGGCAGCATTCAGGTGGATAAGATGCAAGAGAAGGTCCCTGACCCTGCTGGCAAAGGTGGACCTGTCTTTGGCGCTGGTAAAGATGAGGACAAGCAAGACCTTGGAGTCACTGGCACTGGCTAATTAATCTACTAGCTACTATTTCGTGGTGCTAGTTCAAGAATTAGCCTTGCTTTATTTTATGTTTTTTGGTCTGTTTTTTGCGTAGAAATTTTGTGGATGAATATGTAGAATGGGAACTTCTGAATCATGCATGTATATTAAGATGTCAAGGAATAAAAAGCATGGTGATGCATTTGCTATTGATTTGGTGTGCAAGTTTTTTTTTTTCACTTGTTTGATCCCTTTTTTTAGATGGATTTCGTTAACCTTATTTAAAAACTCGTAGTTACATGATAGGGAAATTAAAGAAGGATGTTGGTGACACTACGTGGTGAAGGCAAGAACATGTCATTGGTACAAGGAAGTGTGAATTTATCCGTGAATACTTCAAAACAAAATAAATGAGTGGGTTCACACTTCTTACCTTTAAAGGAAGTATGATTGATGGGATGCTATCTTGGCATATCTTGGTGCGACCATGTAAAGGCAATGATTCGTGAATAATTTCAACATCTGATCCCTTTATGGATAGTCTTTCACTTTTAGTGTTTTCTTATCACGTGTTGGTAATCTCAACTAATTACCTATAGTTACCTATGATCATAACTAAATAGGAACTAAATCCTGAGTTTTCAAAGATTCTTTCGTTGGGCATTGTTTTAATGAGGTTTAGATTCTTAGAAGATTTATTTGGAAAGTATTGACAAAACTAAAGGTTGCAAAATAAAAGAAACAAACACAGGTGACCAGGAAAAGGAAAGAAGAAATTGAAGGTCTAGAATAGAGAGCAAAAATATCATGTGGTGATTCATGCAAGTTCATTGCACGTATGCAAGTTCATTACCCAGATTTGACGACACAAATGTGCTTGATTGGACCTTTAAGGCAAACCAATTTTTTTGATTATTATGAAACTATTGATGTTGATCAAGTTACCATTACCTGTGTGCACATGAATTGTATCGCAATCCCATGGTACCAGATGATGCAGCGAGCTTAACCCTTTCATTCATGGACTGAATTGACGTGCGCCCTGGAAGTAGAATTCGGCCCTTCACCATTTGAGCGTAACCGAGGTATATTGCTTAAGCTATTTCAAAAGGGTTATGTCAATGACTATTAAAACACCCTAGTTAGCTGCTTACGTGTATATCACAAACAATGCTCACTAGGTTGTTATCTACTTTGGTTTGGGTTACTTTTAGCCCCTACTTTAAGGTTCACAATTATCTTATACTTGAAAATATGGACCATTTTGAAACTTTTTCGTTATATATATATATGATATAAAATATGAGTATCGTGTCAGATAGAATTTATAATGCAAGCGTTAAAGCTTTATCCTTAACAGATAACTATTCCAACATAGCAACATCAAACAATAAGCAGACAAGTGGTCCATAACATGTATTCACAATTATTTACATAGGTAATATCATAGTTAATACATACACGAAATTTCTCACAGAAGTACAATACATGGACCATGCTAACTAAGGGCTAATTGTAACGTCCTTGTCCTAGTTCTTGTTGTTCTATTTCTCGATTCCTCTTCTTCGAGGCTGCCGCTTCTTGTATCAAGCTGAGGTCCTGTCTTGCTCACTTGGAACCATAAAGGAGCGGGTATGAGAACTCTGTGTTCTCAGTGGGAAACCTTGGTCATCGCAACTCATTTTTTTGTCTCAATTATGATTCCGCCACTCAGGGGTCTCTAGGTGTCACAGTTATGCTACATCCCTACTAGTTATTAATATCCCTACTAGTCCTGAGCAGCTACCTATATTACTAGGTGTTTGAGGGAGTCTAGTCTTTTCATTACTAGGTCTTCCATGTTCTGCCCTGGCTCCTAGGGAATAGGTTCTCAATCAAACATACATCCTTCATCATTCATATCACGGGACCGTTCACACGCGATGTATTATACACCCTAGGACTGCCGCCCACACGCGATGCCACCTACACCCTAGGATTGCCGCCCACAGTTCAGTATCCCATAAAGCAACCACATGTGTAGAGTCGCATATCATTCATCCATATTTTAAGACAATCATTCACATAGAGCAAATGCCGCTCCGTAACATATAAGAGACATATTTTCATGTTTCATACCATTTCCAACCATAAATCTCATATATTCCTAACAACTCTTTCCATAAATCGCAAAACAAGCATAAACTCACATAAGTTATGTAACATATAACACATAGAACATACATAGCTCAATACTTTATGCTCAAGTATTTTCTAAACATAAACAAACATATTCAGTAGTTATTCTAAAAATCACAAAGCATTCATCCGTTTTCTGTCAGAGATTAGGGATCAGAAACCGGAGAGCTCCAAGACCTTACCCCAAGGTTTTTGATAATCCTAAGATCATTTTTCATGTTTAAAAATCCAGATTCTGACCCCAACTGCACGAAATTCCAGTTTTACCCATTTCCCCAAAATTACTATTTCGCCTTCGTAAACACCCTGTTTTCTTTGGAATTTTAGTTCTAAAAAACCCGATGGACTCAAGACTTGTCCTTATGGTTTTTGACAATTCTAAACCCATATTTTCTGAAAATAAACCCAGTTTTCAGTCCCAAGACGTGAAATTCCCATTTTGCCCTTATTTCCTAAAAATCCAATTTTTCGCCTATTTGCTGAGAAATTCATCGGGGACTCCAAAAATCATAAAACTTAACATCCCACTCAATTTTTCGTGTAGAATCCAAAAATAACATTAGTTTTTCATGATAAAAATCTCAGCATACAGATCCCTTCAAAATCATGTCATATACCCATTTCCATCTTAGGCTCTCCTAAATTCTAACAGAATCACAGACAGCAGCAGCAGATCCAAACAATCATCAACAACATATATATACCAAGGTCACATAAAAGGCATCCTAACCACAGATATATCTAGCATAAAACATAGCACAAACATCATCATACATCTTAAATCACATAGACAATGATTATGTCGGTTTACTCACGTTTTCTCGGTTTCGGTGTTTCCTGCGGACTTCTAACTTGCTATGGTGCCTCCTAACTCCTCTTGGGCTGAGTTTCTTCAAGCTTTCTCTAGGGATTTTGAGGGCTTTTGTGGGTTAGGGTTAGGGGATATTTGAATAATCTAGACTGGGGTGATGTAGAAAGTCTCTGGGTTCTCGGTTTGACAGAATAATGGTTGATTGTATAATCGGACAGAGTTTTGGCAAGGTTTTCTAATTTTTCATAAAATTTCAGATTTGGGGGGTATTTATAGGCCTCTTGGCTAAATTCCCCTTTCCAATTTTACCCCTAGGGCAAAATTCCCAGAATACTCTTATTTTGTCTTTATGCTAAATGTCTTTGTCATGACTCACCATGTGACTCACCTACCTTTTGACCCCTTTGACCACACTTGGCTTCTTCTTGGCCGTGTATGGCCTTTGTGTCTCGGCTACTTGTGTGACCGAGAATTAAAGGTCTCCGGCAGATCAATTTTGATCCGGTTTTATCGTTCCCAATCCCAGTACTTCGAGTACGACTGTTCTAAAAATATTCTGATCACGTCCTTGTGATCCCCAAATTTTTCTAAGGAACACCATGTCGGTCCACACCTTATTTAAAATGGGAAGAAATTCCAATAGAGCCTACACACTCGTAGAATCTTATCCATTAATTATTCAAAAATATTATGTGTATATCTAATTTCATATAGCTATACATATACCATTCAAATTAGGTAATTAATTATTATTATTATATGTATACAATACAGTTTCCCCAAATAAAACACAAATTTAAAGGTATTAAAGCACAAATATTACAGGCGTTAAAGTGCAAACTTTATGCACATTCATGCATATACTTTATTTGAACTACACTACAAACTTATAGTTTAGAGTTATATACAACCTGAACTTTATTTAAAAATGCATAAACATTATAAATAGTAATACATAGATTTTATACGTATGAATGCACAAAACATTACAAAATTATCAGAGTGTTTTACAATGTGAACTTTATTTAAAAAAAATCCACAAACATCATACGTAATAATGCACAAACTTTATTTTCACAAGTGTATAAACATTACAAACTTGTAGATGATATTTTCAACTATATTTAATTAAGTGCATAAATATTACAGACGTTAAAACACAAATTATATATATAAATATGAAATGTATGGGTGGTGTATATTTTTAGATGTAGATGTAATACGACTCTTAATTAATGAGGCTATCTTACGTCCCACTTACACGTACAACTAGAGCCACTTGCTACGTTGAAATATTGGTATTGTCTGCGTGGCAACATGTGGATCGCAAGGCAATCTCCTACCGTACGGATAATTCATCAATAATCTATGGATCATGCGGTTCTCAATTTTCCTCTTCGCACACAAACACACTCCACACTCAACTCATCAATCAATCCCCAGCATACACAATACACAATACACAATACACAATGCATACAAATCGATTGTTGTCATAACATTAGAAGAGTGAAACAAACAAACACGCCAAACTCAACCAAAAATTAAGAAGAAAAAAAAATGCCCATAATTTTCAGAAGCCATGGCCACAGAAACACGTAGTACCATAATGTTTGGTAACTAACTGCTGTGTCACTCACAAGGAAATATATGGGAACAAGGCATTGAAGAATTCATGCTTGTTCCATAATTTTTGGGCCAAATTAAGACCACCGAGAAAGTAAACAGTAAAAAAAAAAAAATGATCTTGCAGACCCACCAACAAGCACACCCACTTTCCATGTTCTCCTGCACCTACAAACCCAACCTTCCATTCCCCCGCCATGTTCAAAAGTTTCGCCTAGGTTTTCATTTGTCTACCCCATTTTCACAGGCGCCCTTCATGACCTTTAGCACAGGAAAGCCTTGCATCAGTAGGAGGAGGAGGAGCAAGTGTTTCTCTTCATCTACAACAGCACCAGCTCCATTGCCACCTGACCCAGATAAGGTTTCTCCTGTTAACTTACTGTTTTTATTCTTGGTGGATTTTGTAATGAATTTATGATGCACAAATCGGGTGCGAGTATCTGATACAGTACAAGTATGATACAATGACATTTTTCGAAAGATACTGTTAGTATAATAACTAACTAATCGTATCCAAAAGTATCTGATACGATGCGTATCCATCCCATATGGCGGGTATGGCGACCATTTTGAAGTATTTGTGCATCATATTGGCGGGTAGAGTTAAAAATGTTGTGAAATTTGTTGTTGCGAGTGCAGAAAGTGGGGGAAGAGGGTGATGGTGTAGTTGCACAGGAGGAGGGTAGGACTCCTGATCTGCAGACCCTTTCCAGAAGGTTCTGGAAGGTGGCAGCTCCTTATTGGTCTTCGGATGACAAGGTCCAAGCAAGGCTGCAGCTTGCTGGTGTTTTTGCTCTCACTTTGGCTACCACTGGAATCAGTGTTGGCTTCAATTTCCTTGGGAGGGACTTCTACAATGCACTTGCCAGTAAGTTCATGTGTATAGCTTACTTTGGGTTATCTTCCATTTATCATCCGTTTGGGCACATAATAGTTTTCTTAGTGAGATTTTCTACTGTTTTTGTGTAATTAATTTATTTACTCTGGCATAAGTGGAAACAAGCAACTGAACCTGTTCATGTTTATTTATGCAAGACAAGGATCAAGAGCAATTCACAAGGCAACTGCTTTACTACTTGGGTGGCTTTGCTGGAGGAATCCCGGTGAGCACATTGCTGCACTTTCTTAGGTATAGCTCTGCTAGACTTTGCTTTAGTTCCTTGAATGATGATTCTTATTACCTGATTCAGCATCTCAATTGGAAAGATAAAATGTTAAAGCAGAACTGAGTTATATATGAATTGCCTACATGTGACTTTAATAGCATGCCCTTTCATATTTTTTGGGCATTATCTGTCGTATGCGGACTTAGACATCAGAATCATTTTGCTCATCCTTTTTTTTTTTTTTTTGGTTCTTGATGTTTGGCACTTCTTTCTAACCTTGTTCATCATTGTGTTGCAGTTTTTTGTACTGAGAGATTATGCAAGAGAAACTCTTTCTTTGAGATGGAGGTCTTGGATGACGAGCTATTACATGGATCGCTATTTTAAGAATCAGACTTTCTATAAAATTCAGTCACAGTCAATCATTGATAATCCAGACCAGCGAATTGTTGATGATCTAAGTTCTTTCACCGGAACAGCTCTTTCTTTCTCCTTGACACTCTTTAATGCTGCTGTAGACTTAGTCTCATTCAGTAATATCTTATTTGGAATCTATCCTCCCCTCTTTGTTGTTCTCCTCGTATACTCCATTGGTGGGACAGCTATCAGTGTTTTCCTTGGAAGAGTAACAAGTCTTTCCTTCCTTCTTCTTCCTTTTTTTTTTTTTTTTGTGATGGTTTAAATTGTGAGGCAAAACCACCACCACTCCCGCACGTAAGAGGACAGTTAAGATAGGTCCATTTTTATTTACATGAAATTATCAAAAATGACAGGAATTGGTGACTTTAAACTTCTTGCAAGAGAAAAAAGAAGCGGACTTTCGTTATGGGCTTGTAAGGGTTCGGGAAAATGCTGAATCGATTGCTTTCTATGGTGGTGAAGATAGTGAAATGCAACTTCTTCTGCAGCGCTTCAAAAGCGCTTTCGAAAATTTGACTGTGAGATGCTTCTTCTTTAAGTTTACTTTTTTTCCTTTTAATCTATTCGTGTACAAGATGTTATCAGTATCTATATCCTGTCCAACTTACTTTGCTGCTTTAGTTTTTATTGCATGTATTTCTCCCTCTTAAACTGCTAGATTTTCCATAATCCACACAAAGTAAGCAGCGTTTATTCTAAAGGTTATGCTGTTCTTTCCATGTTCTTTTTCTTGATTGAAGAAACTGAATCAATGTAAATTAACTTTACTTCGATGTAGTTAGTTGGCATAAAATTATTTTGAAAGGTAAACGTAACTATTGTTATGGAAGTTAAATATCTTTAGTTATAGGACTAGTGGAAGAAAACTGTTAGGTTCTGTTATAAAAATATGGTTCAAAAGCAAGGGGTTCAATTATACAACTCTATTAACAGAAATCTCGGACGAAGCAGTTTTCAAAAGTGTTGTATAGTGGCAATGGACTTAAATAATGCTCAGCTAGTAGCATAGATGCTCTTTAAGTAACTGAGAACTTCCAAATCAGGTATTGCAATCTTAGACTTTTACATATAAAAACTTTCAAATGGTGGTGGGTTGGTTTACATTTCAAAATCTGATTGCACATTATTCTGGAAACTGGGTTTAAGGTTGGTTATATTGTTGGGGACTCAATGCAATCTTGCTTACATATAAACAGTTAAGGATTTTGATTTTTCTACATGAAAACTCTTCCCATCTGATCAGTAGATCTAGTATTGAACTGGAAAAAACTTGAAATCTGGACTCACACTGAAGGGCCTTGAGAATTAAATGTAGGTTAACATCACATTTTAATGTGTGAAGACTCGCTCTGTTGGATATTCTCCTACCTTTAGAGGATGTTGAACTGAAAATATAAATCTATGTATAGAAAGAAAGGTTATGGCGCTGAAATGAATGTTGGACTGTATTTGCCAACACCTCCTCCCCCCTTCCAAAAAAAATGGGATCGGGCAACTTGCAGTATCCATGGCCAGTTTTTGGGATTGGGAAACTCTATAAAATGCCAAATGTAACCTTGTTGCAGCATCAATTCTGTTTCTTTATCAAGTTATGCAATGCAGTTTCATCCTCTAATTCACAATGACATGATGATGGATGTTATAGCTTATTATTTCTCACTTTACAGAGATTGTTGATTTCTTCTAGAAATCTGGACTTTTTCACCAGTGGCTACCGCTATCTCATTCAAATTCTTCCTGCTGCTGTTGTTGCTCCCATGTATTTCTCTGGAAAAATTGAGTTTGGTGTCATCAATCAGTCAGTTTCTGCTTTTAATCATATCCTGGGCGACTTTTCCCTCATCGTGTACCAGATTCAAGCTATAAGTGCTTTTTCTGCTGTTATTAATCGGCTAGGTATAGCATTCTTTTTCTCTTATCTTCCTGTTACATTTTAATATTTGTGGATCTCATGCAAAATATGAGCATAGGTGAACAACATTTTATTCTGCAGAAAAGAGAGCCAGTTTAAGATAGTTTGTGGTTTGGTTTGAGTATTGACAAATAAAAGATCCCAGAAAATAAAAGACGTTACAATGTGTCAAAGAGTTTATTTGTCAAACAAATATGGTTGTTCTCTACCTGTGTAGTCTTGTACTGTAGACCATGCATTTTCCCTTTTTTATATGATATGCCAAATATGCACTATCATGACAAATTCCCGGGAGACAACATTTCTTAATTGAATTGGAATGTTAATGAAATATTTTGTCTTTAATTGATAACTTTGGCAATGTTTTTTTTATAGCTTTACCTTTTATTTGTCTGTCTCCTGTCTTTTTTTGTGTGCTGCAGTTTGTATTGCAAGAAAGTAAGTATACTCTCCTGTCTATAAGGCTGTTAAACTGGCGAGTTTACCTAAACTCGTGAAGCATGGGTAAACTCGAATTGTACACTCATAAAAGTTTATTTATTTTGAAAATTATGATAAAAATATTTATGATAAATGAGTATAATAAAATAAAGTTATGATAAAGCAAATATAAATCAAAATATTACTTGGAAAAGCAAAAACAAGTCATAAAGTATGAAAAAATTGAAATCGCATAAAAGTAACATAAAAAATTCATAATGTTAAAAATCTAAACAACATAAGTCGAATGGTCAATATTTTTTTATTATGAAGGTCTTATTAAGTGCCTTCCTTGTGAAATATTGTGTTCTAGTGCTTGAAAGGCGAAATTCTGCCTACAATAGTGTACTTGTGAGTTTACCGAGTTCACTCAAATTCAAGTCTTCAAGCGAGCTGGCTCTATTTAGGAACCTATGAGTTTACAAGTTAACTTGAGAGTTTGACAACCATATCTATGTTATTTGTCTATTTAATCAGTGGTCTTATGAATGCATCTCAGACTGCCTCTTCAATCCATTCAATCCATCAATGTTGGTATGCTTGACTGACTAGATTTGTTGCTTTAAATGTTATGAAGCACTACTGACTAATCCTTTCTCTATTGAATGTACAGGAGAGTTTAATGATGTTTTGGACAGAAGCAGCTCTAACTCTCTCTCTGATACTTTGGAAGACATACATATTGCTTACAAAGATTTCAGGAGTCCATCTGTATTGGAATCTAATGGATCCACGCCACTGGAAAAGTATGAAACATTACTAGAGATACAAAATTTGACTCTCAAGACACCAAGTGATGCTACACTTATTAGAGCCTTGTCGGTGACGATCAAGGAAAAGGATCATTTACTGGTAACCAATATCTACGGCCCCCCTCAGAACCTTCCCTTAAAGTGCAACATGTTGTAGATCATTTACTGATTTAGAGTTGTACAGATGCATTTCTGAATATAACTAATATAACAGGTGATGGGGCCGAGTGGGAGTGGTAAGACTTCTTTGTTAAGAGCTCTGGCTGGTCTATGGAGAACTGGAACTGGACAGATCATATACTATGTGAAAGGCGGAGAAGATCGTGAGCAAGCCATTTGTTCGGATGTGAATGCTTCTTCAGTAAATGCAGCTCATGACTCAGATGAAGAACCTGGAAAATCAATAAGCAGAAACTCCAGAATTTTTTTTCTTCCTCAAAGGCCATATATGGCTTTGGGTACACTTCGTCAACAATTACTTTATCCAATATGGGCTGATGACACGGTTCCTATATCAGACAGTACTGATCCAAAAAGTACGTGATTTCTAGATTCTTTTTCCCACGCACCCAAAAGTATTGTTTATAATTCTTATGCAAACTCCATAATTTTTATTTTAAAACAAATGTGTTTTATGGTTATCTATCTTCATCACATTTGATCCGTTGCAACTATCAAGTTAGCATTGACATATGAAATGTTGAAATGATGAAGTGTTTCTATGTAGGAATGCTAGACATGCTCTTATAGTTTTTGTCGGAGGCTTTATAATGATCACAAGGAAAATATATATAAATTTATATATCCCCTAAAGAATGAGTGGAAAGAAAATATCAGAGAATATGTGTGTAAACTGAATGTATTTTTCACTTCTACTTAGAGTATAAAATGATTTACAATATATAGGCATTCTATAGTTATTGCTAAATACTAAATTGCCTAAAATACAATATTCACATCTAATCATATCCCTAATTATGTCTGAAAATATAAAAATAAATATGTACATAATCTAAACATATCTCAACACTCCCCCTCAAGTCCCTTTTTCTTTTCTCAATGCAATTGGTAAGTCATCTGGGTTAAGCTCACAAATATCTAAAGGAACATTATCTAGAATAGAACTAGTATCTTCAATTCTTACGGTAGGTCCGGACTCTTGGAGTTGTTGTTGGACCAAGTCAGGTTTTTTTCTCCTTTGATACACAAAAATAGGTTTTCTTTTGACTTCTTCAGATGGTGCAACAAAAGATACCATTTCTTGAGTGGAATCAGATGCAGAATTAGGGGCTTCCAAAGGAATTTCTCTTGATGATGGGAGAGGAATAAAGGACGTGGGAGATGGCAACTCGGGGCAGAGGGAAAGTGTGATAACATAGATTGAACAGGACTAACCTTACCCAAAACTCGAAAAGGCACCTTATTAATAAGATAGGTAGCAGTTAAAATAGCCTCACCCTAGTAACAGTTAGGTACAAACATCTATAATAGAAGAGCCCTAATGACTCCTAGTAAATGCCTATTTTTCCTTTTTGCCACACCATTTTATTGTGGGGTATCTACACAAGTAAGTTCATGAATAATGTCATGTTCTTTTACAAAATTAGAAAAAAAATTGATTCACATATTCCCTGCCATTATCAGTACCAGTACGTAAATGCTTAAAAGGTTTTCCAAACTGTGTTTCAATCATATGATAAAAGTGAGCAAACAATGGTAAAAATGGTGGTCAGAAATGGCTCCGGGAAGCTTGGTGACAGTCAAAGACGAAATGGCAGGCAAAGATAACTGCCCACGCGCCTTCACGCGCTTCTACAGCGACGTGTTAATTCACCCTCAGGGAATTGATGCGGCGTGTGGTGGCGCGTCTGGCGTCGGTTGGAGATGGGGTTTGGTGGGTTGGCCAATTTGAGGATGGTGAGACTGGTGGTGGAGTCAGTTGATTGAAAAAGTTGCCGAAAAGTTGGGAGGCGGCGATAACGGTACTGAGTCAGGAGAAATTACGTGAAAGAAGGGAGGAAAGTAGGGGAACTCAGGGCAAAGCCGAAAACAGGAAATAAAAGACGTCCAGCAATGAAGGCCGGAAGACCACGAAAGGTAATGCAGCAATTAAGGCTGTAAAAAATTTCCAGCAATGAAGGCTGGGAGCAGCGGAAGGTGATCAGGCTCCGGATCTGGAGTTTTGATACCAAGTGAAAAGAATATATCAGAGAATGTGTGTGTAAACTGAATGCATTTTTCACTTCTACTCAGAGTACAAGATTTACAATATACAGGCATTCCACAGTTATTGTTAAATACTAAATTGTCTAAAATACAATATTCACATCTAATCATATCCCTAATTATATGTGAAAATATAAAATTAAATATGTACATAATCTAAACATATCTCAACAGAATGTTTTAGTTAAAAGATAATTTATACATAGAAAATATAAAATATATGATTTCTTTGAAATGCGTAAAGATACTTCTAGACAAGAAAACTGTTCATATGTTTCTGGTAAACTCTGCCACTGCAATAAGATAATTTAACAGTTAACCCAAGCCTAACCAACACCTTTTGAATCTACTTAGAAACATGAATCTAGACCTCCATTGAGCTCAATGAAAGCCATAGCTATCTAGAACCATGCAAAGGTGGTCCCTTTAGTCAGACAGAAGATCTGTATTTGAGGCTGGCATTAATCCCTTTTATTTATGATGACCAACCAAGGTCCAAAAGATGAATGTAAATAAATATATGTTCTTATCTACTCCTTTCCACTTTGAACAGAATCTTGACTTCATAATCAAGTGAGCAAATACTTGAGCGATATTCTGAGCATTGACATTTAGGTTGCAACAAGTTCTTATTTAGAATTTGTAATTTGTATTTCTTCAGAGTATTTGTTTTTTCAAATTATTAATGAAGAGCTTCATGAAGCATATAACTGTTGAATAAAGCTACTATATTATCTGATTAAGCAGGAAATCCTACCTGATCCATGTCACTGTTATATTATTAGTATATCGGCAGGAATTACGTGCAAGCTCTACTGACTGAGTGTAGTTTGACATTGGTCTGCAGATGGGCTTCCTTTCTTGACTAAGTTCCCAAACTCAGATGACATGAATGTTAAGCCAACGAAGCCAACAACAGACGAGCTTATAAAGGTCTTAGATGATGTCCGCCTTGGCTATTTACTGGCTCGTTTCAGTTTGGATTCAACACATGAATGGTCTAGTGTTCTTTCTTTGGGAGAGCAGCAACGCCTTGCGTTTGCTCGTCTTTTGCTTTCGAGGCCTCAATTGGTTTTATTGGATGAATCCACAAGTGCCCTTGATGAAGCCAATGAGGTATTATTGAATTCCAAGTTCATATGACGTATGGATTTGATATGACATGTATGGATTCAGACATTTTTCTATATTCATCTAATAATATTTATAAAAGAAAATGCCCCCTTTATCCCATGATAATGAATCTTTTGAATATATCTCTGCACCATAGTGAACATTCTTATTTCTCAAGCATCAGTTAAAATGTTGAAGTCACTAAAGCATGGATTCCTTTTTAATTGATTATTTCTGCAACTGATTACTCCCTCCGTCCTCGAATATCTATCCACCTTTCTATTTTGATATTTCCACAAATAACTGTCTACCTCCTAAAATACTATGATTTGCAATCATTTTCTTAATACCTACAAATAACTCAAGATGGACAATTAATCGAGAATGGAGGGAGTAGTATCCAATATAAACATTGTGGGCCATACAGTCTTCATCTCTTCTAACCAAGTTTGGGAAAGGACAAGAAATTAAAAATTGAGTGGAAAAAAAAAAAACATAAGGAGAAACGACTTTTGGGGGAAAGATGACTGCAGCTAAAGCCAAATGGCTTTCAATTCAGGTTCTTGAGAGAACTATTGCTTGATCCAAGTCCATGAAACATCGTTACTTATTTATTTTCAATATTATTTACCAAGGTAGCATAGCTAACTACATATCTGTGTTTAAGAAGGGCACATAAGTATATAACCAATATGCTGCATATAGAACCAACAAGGGTTGAGTGTAGTGATAAGTGAGTTGCACTCTCAGGAAAAGGATCAAAATTCAAACCCTGGAGAAGGCAATTGTTGTAAGGACAACTTAGTCGCAACCGAACAATGCCCAAGGGTAGAGATACCTTAAAGACCAAAAACAACATATGCTACATAGAGAAATTTTTATTGAGTTATTTGTATTTAAAAATTAAGCAAAATCAAACATGCTAGTACTCACGCCATCTTGTAAGGGGATCCGAAAGAATGTAAGATTCCAATCTATGTCATGATTGTATCATGTGTTACTGAAGTTCATATTCTTGTTGCTTTGGTTTACAGGCTCATTTATACCAGGAGATTGGAGCAGCAGGCATAACATACATCAGCATTGGCCATCGATCAACCTTGTGCAATTATCACAACAGGATCTTGCGCATATCCACAATGGATTCTGACAATGCACAGCTGAATTGGTGCATTGAACCCGCCAGACACGAATCCTCTGTAAAATTTACAAATCTATGATTGTAGAGGGCTTCAGAATTGGTTGCAATGCTTTTCTTCTTAGCATCTCAAGAGAATGCTTCAAATCCATTTGAACAATAATTTTGATGGATATGGATGTCAATCTGTAGATTTTTTTTTGGAACTAGCTGCTATAACATTCAAGTTCTGTACACACTTCGGTAGAAGCAGTAACACAAGAATGATGTTACAAGACTTGCATTTTTTCATTTCATTAAAATTTTAAGTAATGAACTTGAATGTGTTTGGTGCTTGTTTTTAAGGGTTGGTTTTGGGATAATCACATGGGTGGCTGATTATTTCAAGCTTATACTGTTGATGTTTGAGATTCTCGCATGAGTTCAAGTTTACCAACTCATTCTTAAGGAGACTCACAATAAAAGTAAGTTATACTAACTTTATTTAAAATACACCCATTTATTCATGGGTCTCATTAACTTTATTATGTATGTGCTTAAAAATGAGGTAACAGAGTTGTGTCAAAGAATTTTATGGTATCGACATCCAAGCCTTTGGGTCTCTTCGTAGTTTATGAAGATTTATTGTGACATTTCAATGCCTAATTGAGTGAGTAAATTGCTAGTATTAGTAAGGTTTAAAATTACTTTATGGTTTTGGATTTGGTCCCTATAGCTGTACTCTATTAAGGAAGTTGTTCCAAAGACTAAAACCAAAAAAGAAGTTTACAATAGAAACTGATTCTATGTGAAAAGTAAGGAACCAATGCTCTATGAAAATAACAATCATAGAGGATAAAAATGGTAAAAGAGTATTAAGGATCAATATTTAATGGTTTTGAAGAAGTGCAACTATAAGGACTCAAACTGAAATCTTCATTACTCTACAGATCAAAACCAAATTTCAGGACACTTGTAGAGAGCAAAGAGTAGTTTTAACCTGTATGAGTAATATACCATGACTTGTCACTTTTTATGTAACTATTGAGTTTTTTACTATACTACCCCTGTCACTAAAACAAATTACCAAAATACTACTATTTCAAAACATATTATAAGAATGCACTTGTTTTGGTCAGCATGGCAGGCGAGTTCACGTGGCGAGGCCACGTAGGATTTGCCAACTCAAGAGGCAAATGTGTGAGGAATTTGCCAACCCGCGAGGCGAATGTGGAAGAAATTTGTCAACATGGAAGGCGTTTATAGGTTGAATTCATCAACCGATTTGGCGAACTTGTGTTGAATTCGCCAACCGGTTTAACAATTTTCACTCGGGTAATTTTCATAATATTACATTTAACGCTAAGGACCCCATGTGCCAACTAAGTCTAAGCACACTTAGTGCATCTGTCCATTAATTACAATTCTACCACCGCCTTCATTTAAGGTACCAATCCTTGACATTGCAAGCATATCCCTATGAATTTTTTATTTGCGACAGAGAACTTTGCACAGATGAATCCTTCTCGTGTTTTGTGTGGTTGAGCTCGCATCTTCGATTCCCTCTGGTTTGAGCTCACTGAAGAAATTGTTGGTGGGATTGATGAGATTCATTTTTTTAAAGTTCTTTTATTCTACTTGCATCATCGTATTATATTTGATCTTTTATTTCATTCATGAACTATCCATATATAGTTTAAAGTGACCGATATTCTAAACTTCAATAAAATTTATGAATTCTTACCAAGTCTTAAAAATCTCATTCCAAAAAATAAGGAATCATATAATATAGTTAGTATAGTGCATTATATTATAAATCAAGCAATTGGAGACAAAGAAATAGAGCGGTAACTACCTGATCAATAATGCAAGAAATATAAAATAACAGAGGGGTAACTATGAGCTGGCGCGCCTCTCCTGCCACCGTCAGCCTCCTGCGGCCCCCGGAGCTGGTTCATAAAGGAGCTCGTCGGGTTCGGACCCACTCATTCGGGTCCCACACAGTTCGGATCTCGATCTGCTAGAAGCGGCCGCTGCTGCTACTGGTGATGCGGTTGATGTCGATCTTGCTCTTCTTGGTCTGCGTGCCTAACGGTAATGGATGGATGCACTAAATATTCTTAGACTTAGTTGGCACATGGGATCCTTACATTTAAACCCCCTTTCACCTTTTATTTGCGAATAAAGTCTCTGGCCAAAATCATTCATTCCCACCTCTCTAAATCTCCCCCTTCGAATCTTTTGCTCTTTTCTGCTTCATCTTCTCCATCATGACCAACCACCCTTCGCCAGCCACAACCTCTGCCTCCACACCACTTGCAGTCATTGCCCTACGCCTCAGATCATCTTCCTCTGAGTCTCATTTAGCCATCACCGCTCGCATCCACACCTGCAACTGCAACCTGTGTCTCTCTTGTTGCGCCACTGCATCAACTCTGTGAGCATTGCTGTTACACGCTCCACCGGGCAACCACCACCGCACCTGTTATATACAACACTGCCCCTTCCTATTGGTTGTTGTTGCTTCCATTTTAGGAGCCTACCATGAACCCTAGCCGCCACCTATAGTTTTAGAAACCCTGATGGTCTAAGATGAGGGTCAGACGGTCTAGGATAAGGGTCAGTTGACGTGTCAGCATGTGATGGAGAAGTATATGGGGGCGGGTAAGGATACATTGATGGTGGGTAAGAATGTGGTGGTGGTGGTGGTGGGTAAGGGTATGGAGGATATGAATATCCATGATGATATGGTGGTGGATAGTGATTTGGTGGGGGAGTATAACGAGCAACTGATAGATGAGATGGTGGGTTAGCAGCATCAATATTAGTTGTGACAGTGGCCGCATGCTGAGTACTTTGGTGGCTTGAAGGCTTAGATGTTTCAGTATTACAAACTTGTCTTCGTCTATCTGCTAATCCAGTTCTTCTTCTACGACGTGTCCTTAAGCCCTGGTTATCGTCTTCAGGTGGCGGTGGAATGTTAGTCATAGAAGGAGAAGCTACTTGAAGTTGTTCCCTTGAAATTCGATCATGCTCATGTAATGTAGATATGATAGCCTCGACTGATGTTCGAAGTTTCTCCATGTTAAATGCTGAGTAAGGATCAATAGACCAAAGATGTTGTTCTGCAATGTCGGCCTAACAAGTTGAAATAACAATAATTATCATCAATAATACCAAATAAATTTTAAAAAAATTATTGACATAGAACTTACCACACCTCCTAGAGTCGCTGAAGTGCGAGAAATCCAACGTCGAGTTACTTTTTTATACCATTGCATGTATTCTGAACGTGTAGTAAGAGACATAGGCAATGTCTTCTAGGTAACAATTCGCGCTATGATCATCCCAGCAGGCAATATATTGCCTATGCACATCCGACCAATATTGGTCTGTTTTTTCGGCTAAGGTGATGTTGTGCAAATGATCCAGTTGATGTGGCCTCTCGGGTATAGGTTGATTCATACCAAACTCACGCAAAACTCTATCGGGTTGGTGTCACTCAACGATGAAAGAACATATCAATGGGACCACTGCTCGCCTTATGTCTTCCCCTGCTATGCAAAAATCAGGAAGTTCTGCCAATATTTCTTCAGTGTATGACTATCATACAATCTCAAAAAAAGTGAACAAAGTTAATAAAAACGTGTATATCGAATGTGGAATAATAAAAATACAAATATTTATAAAATTACCTCATTTTTCTTCAAGTTATTAAAGAAATGACGATAATACTGAAGAAAGTAAAATGGAGGATCTGATAAAATGTTATGGTTGTGCCACCTAATTCAAATTTAAATGTAAAACACATTAGTAAATCATAAAATGCATATTGAATGTGCGATTCGATAAGAATAAACACATAAATAATACTTTCTTAAATCCCAATGGACGAAAACGTGTACGATCAAGTAGAAAGTGATTCTAAGTTGCTTCATCAGCGGGGTCAACAAGTGAAGGGGCAAGACGAGGAAATCTATGTCAAACCCAATACTAGATAATAGTGTAAGGGCCCCCAATGTCATGGTGATCATAATCAGTAGCCTTGTAAAGCTCCCTATACATAAAAGTTAAGGATGCGGATCTCTAACTATATCTTCCAACATGGGCAAAGTCCTCTAAAAGTGGGAGGAACATAGAATGCACCCATGCCCCTGAATGGTCTAAAAACAATGTGCCTCCAATAAAATGAAGTAAGTATGCTCGTGCATACTACTGGACCAAAACATCATCAGCATTGTCATCAAGCCCCAAATTGAGAACACTTAGCAATTAGCCTCTGTGTATCAGACAATTCAACCTTATAATTTCTATGCCTTCTGATTGAATAATGATCGAAAGCTGACTTCGCAGCATCTTTTGTTTTGTTTGAAATTGCAATCCAACAAACAAATCTACTTGGAGGCTTAAATGCATTTTCAGGAATAACATTAGCTGGATGGACATTGTTAGCGAAAACACCAATTGGAGGGACATTATTACGAACAAAGTAAATTGGAGAAACTTGATGCACATTAACAAATGCATCAACCTCATCTTCTGAATCCATACTTAAATCAGCAAGTAAATAATCTTCGCCATCACTTGTGTCAGATAACACATCTCTCATTAGTGTATTTTCACATTGAGATAAATTCACACAAACAGAAGGTTGAGTCATATTGGCTGAAGATGTAAATGGAGAATGAAAAGTTGGAGGATTTTGAGATAGGCTCACATCTTCTTGAAATACGGGAGCAAAATTTGTCATTGACGGTTGAGTGTTGATAAGGTTTGAAGGATCACTCTCAATATACATGAGTTTCTCCCTCTCTTGTTTCTACCTCAACAAACACCTCCATTAAAGTTAAATCTGGATTTTACTCAAAAGCATCTATCATGCATGTAACATCTTCATCATCAAACATTTCAATACCAATAGATTTCAACCCATCACCCGACCCTTGTAGTGGTCGAAAAAGAACTATTGATACAAATTGATTCTCTCGTAGCCTTAATTTCAAACAAATTTTTTTCTTCAAATCATCTAAACGCATACTCCGCTTAATCATAATAGATGTCGGATTGCGACCATCATACATAAACTCATGTTCACCTTCATACATTCTCCCATTAGAATAAATGAGTACAATAAGAGATTTCTTCATTTTTTAATTCTGGATAAAATACATTATATGTCAAACATACAATTAACACCAATACAAAAATATATTCAAACATTTAAAATTCACACTAATAGAAATACTAAATAGCATATTAATTAACTAGTCACAAATTCAATATTATTCCACTTTATGCATTAATTTGTATTCTTGGGAATGAAATTTGCCTCATTTCCATTCCCATCTCCCCATGGGATTGGAATGTTTTGACACATAAAAATACCAAATTACCCCCCAAACCTCGTACCATAAGACAACACCATCCGTCGATCGACCACTTTTGATCATGGACGAACCACCACCGGCCAATGATCGACCATTGCCGGTCAACGACCAACCACCCTTATCCAACAACCGACCACTATCAGCTGCGACGGACCACCGCCAACAACGACAAACGACCACTAACTGCGTTGAACCACCACTAAACATCAGTGGATCACTGCTGGACCATTGTAGGACTGTGACAGAACACTACTGGAAGGCACCGAACTACTGTCAAACGGTGATAGACCACCAATGGACGGCGACAGACCATCGTCGAACGGTGACGGGTTAACACTGGACAGTGCCAGGTTAACGTCGAACGACAACGGACCATCACGGAACAACGACGGACCACCGCACAACAATGCCGGGTTAATGCCATATGGTGATGGACCACCACCTAATACATTGTTTTGTCATGAGTATTTTTGTAAAAGGAAATTATAATCCCATAAACGTTGCTAAGAGTTCAATTTGCAATCAAACGCTTTCAAAACATATTCCTAGGAATAAAAAAGATCCCTTGATCCACATACTCCCTTGTAGAAGTCTAATACATTGAATGAACACTACCAAAACTTATGAAATTCTTGCTCCAAACTTGCTACTCCGATGAGTGATAATCATGAACATAATTTATATTCTAAAATTTTCATCGTTCTACAATTCAAATCATATTAAGATTTTCAATGTTATTCATGAATACATCAAATGTCAAATTGCTTCTTCCATGTAAATCTCATGTCCATCAAAAGGAATGTTTATGTTCGATTTTTAGCTTAAAATTTTAAAAGCATGATATGAGCAAAGTTTCCAAGGGAGATACTGTCTAAATCATAGTTTAGAGCTTTCCAATCCTACAACCAAACATGCTATATGTAGTTGGGCTTAGACAAATAAACGAAAATTCATTAATTTGATGCTGAATACAGCTGAAATTATGGTATTTCTTCATATATTTATAGATAATACTATCACATCCTTTTTCTGCATTGCATAACATGTGAGGAATCGTTCACATTCAAATTGAACTAAACAATCTCTAGCTTTCTTTGCCCTTCTGTTTTCTGATGGACTTACAAGCTGCTTTTCTTTCTTTCTGTGTAGTCTACTTCATCTGGTCAAATTAAAATTCCAACTAAAGAAAGATCGAAGCAAATGCCACAAGACTAAATTCAACCTCAATGTTCATAACAGAAAAAGAGTTTTACATTATTGCCACGCCAAAAAGAAGACACTTGGTCGAAAGTAATTTTACACCTTCACCCTGTATACTAAGAAGAAAATTCCCTAAAAAAAGCATTGAAAAGCCACCAAAGCCCAAATATTTGGCAGGATCGAGTGTGGTTTTGGCCAAATGTCCTGACCAAAAACTGAAAAGCAAATCAATGGTGGCTGGAACTGCCACACACCATAAAGCACAAACTGTACTACGAAAACACAAAAGCTGTTAGACTCAAAATTTGTTTTCATGGCTGGAGAGACAAGTCCCCAGTCCTCCAAGCTAAAAGGATCTATCCCAACTCGCTAACTGTACACAGAAACCGAGGACAACTAGAATGTCCTTGGAGAGGATTATTGGTAAGCAGCAAGACTCTGACTAACTCCCATCCACGTATACGCCGTTGCCATTGGTATATACGCCGTTTAATGAACCATTGGACGAAATGAAGCCGTTTCCGTTTTGGTGTGCTTTATGTATTGGCGAGTGTCCATTCACTCCTCCGCTGTATACTCCATTTGGTAACTTGGCATGGCCATTACTTGCTGGCACAACTGTCCTCTTCAGTTCACATTCACAAGCTGCTCCTATTAATCCTGCTTTGACAATGAGGCATTTGTATTTAGTGTATAAGAATACAACAGTTCCTCTCAGACAACAATTATACATAGGAAATTTGAAATAATAGTTTTTACTGATAATGTTTATTATTATTTTTCTCCAATACTAGCTTTGTACACCCTCTTTTGCTGATCATCCATAGATCATACATTAATATGGTTTATTTTGCATTGTATCACGGTATCAAAAAACAATCAAACCCTGATGTACAATAAATCATATTGTGAACCTAAGGAATACTTCCAATTTGTCATATCATCATTTGGTTAAGATTAAAGGATGATTCCAAGGTGCGTCATAGAATAAAAGGTAACAACACAAGAATGTGAAAGAATTAATAGATATTATTAAAAAAAGAAAAATTTAGTCATTACGTAGAACACAAGAAGGATTCTTGTAATTGCATTGCACCAGTTATCATACTGTAACACTCAACATGATTACTAGTTATACTAGTCCAATCATACAAGACAAGATATGCATAAAAGATACATGTGCAGATGTCTAAAAAATATAGGTAAAACACAGCACATACAATCATATAGTCATATGAATTAACAGTCATATGCATAACAAATTCATTATTAGTTAAAAATATACCCACAAAAGAATGAAAGAATGAAAGACTATAATATGTTTTTGTAGAATAGAAAGAGATTTTGCCACCGAAGATTGAAAGAAACTACAGTATAAATCTTTCAACTAAAGCTTGGAACTACTCATTCAAGTTTGAAAAAGATATATAATGACTCTCGAGAGTAAATACCTGAGAAGACTGGAGAAGGTTTCCCTGGTCTGGACTTGAACTCTGGGTGAAACTGAACACCAATAAAAAACGGATGGCCAGGCAGTTCAACTATCTGCACTCGTGCACATAATCACCAAATATAATATTAAATATAGTGTGACAATCTTGAGATCCATGCCATTATGATTTCATGAAAATACACACACCTCCATGCGCCTCCCACTTTCATCCTTGCCAACAAAAGATAAACCAGCACTCTCTAGCTGTGATATCATGTCAGGATTGACCTGTACAGAAAGACAAGTATCGTTAGTGTCTATTGTTCCATCTTTTGGCCATAAAGAATTTTTTTTGCATACAAACGCAATTTACCTCGTATCTGTGGCGATGTCGCTCATCAACATAGCTTACATTACCATATCTATGAAGAGTTAAAAAATTTAGTATCATAGATATGTGAAATCTATGTAAAATGGAAATACATAAGTTACTATTTTGAATTCAACTTTTTTTTATTCATGTAGCAATGAACTTTCTTTTTTGGATTAAAGATGACGAATATTTTCATGTTAAACACAAGTACAGAAGAACATTAATGAATATGATATCCTCTTAGGAGGAGATCGCATGCATGTAAGTGAGCTTGAGTTTGGTTCTTGACTCTTACAACTTTGCAGATTTGCAGTCAGAAGTTTGGAAGTAAGTTCTCCTTGAACCAAGACGCATGGTTCCTCCCATATGAGTCTTTGAACCCTATCAATAAAATACATACCAGTTTAACTAGAGTCTCAAAAGGAACAGTATTAAAAACTCAATGTGGCGAGTATAGATGAACTCACTTCCGGCATAAAAATGACGGCAGGGTTCTTGGCTTCAGGATCAAATTCTGTGCTAGTAGCATCATGTAGACCCAGAATGGATCGTGCAAACTCAATGACAGCAAGTTGCATCCCCAAGCAAATGCCCAGATATGGAACATTATTTTCTCGAGCATACTTAGCAGCAAGAATTTTCCCTTGCACTCCTCTATCACCAAAACCTCCTGGAACTAGAACCCCATGAGCACCCTGCAACAGAATTCCATTTAGGGAACCGTGGGAAAATACTCACATTTAAATGAGTTTTATACAAATGTACATAAGCATTATTATAGTAGGTAAACTGAAGAAAAAATTTGGTCCAAAGTATGTACCTTCAGAAGACCCCACGCAGCTTTATATGCATCAGGATCCTGCAAATAGCACATTAATCATCAGTGGGTTCGTATAACTCGAAAACAAAAGGCAATTTCATATGCAGTACAACAGAAGGACCAGTATTCACCTCTTTAGAAGTAACATCTTCAAGATCCCCAGCTGGAACCCAGTCAACAATAAGTTTACGGTTGCGAGCAACAGCAGCATGTAAAAGGGCCTGCACAGAAAGCCAAGTAAATAAGCTTGTGGTATACTGGAGTTCAGTTCAATCATAACTTAAACCAGAAAATTCAATATGAACTGTTAACAAGTTTGGATACTAGACATGCAAGTCACAGGCAATGCAAAAATAAACGGAAATAATGTTAAATTGTTGAGCAAGCTACCTTTAGAACAGAAAGATACGCATCTGAAAGGCCTGTGTATTTTCCCACCATTGCAATTCTAACCTGTGAAGCACATAATAGTTGTAAGCTCAACCATTGCCAGATGAATATGTACTCATATATTGAAAATAATTTTTTGGAAGATGATAGATTTGAGATGTTTGAGACCCACAATTTCATGACATTTGTCATAAGCTTTTGTCCTAGTGGTCCACTCCTTCAAATTAGGCTCTCTAGCAACACTGCAAATAATAAAGCCGTAAGTCAAATGACAGAAACAATTGCTAACCGCTGTAGCAGAACTAACAATACAATCTCCACACATCAGATGAGGATTTATTTCTGGGAGAGAGGAAGGGGGTTTGTACACCAAAAAACCAAAAAGAATGAGTTCGTAAAACAAACCCTAGCAGGTTTAATGCTTTCAGGATTGCCTCATGCGCCTTCTGTTCCTATTTATTACAGAAAATAAATTCAAAGGAAAAAGTTCAGGTTCTTGCATGAATTAAACCACATAATGGACATGCAATCAATCATTTTCAGGGAAAACTACATCTATCAAACCGCAAATTAAACAAACTAAAACTTGAAAAGAATTCCTTCAGTCATATAAGAAAGCCAGAGAAAAGAGTTCCGAAAGTAATATAGAATTACTTACTTTCAATAGCAAAGGTATGTGCCAAATGTTTGGAACATCATGGAGATTAACTATGTTTGACAACTGCAGACACAAAAGTTTGTTTTCAGAATATGTAAGCTTTTTGCAATAGCCAAAATAAAAATTATCACATTTTATGATACATTACCGGCACATGACAAAATTGAGCAAGCTTTGCCTTAACATTGTCATCAAGTTCCTGGCCAAAAAGGACAAGTGAAATAGAGATTCTTCAATAATGCTCCCCCGAAAACAACAGGACAAGAAAAGTTAACAAGGACAAGAGACACACCTTTGTACTACGACAAGCAAGAAGATTTGGGGTCAAACCTAATCCTCTAAGTTGACGAACACTGTGCTGAGTTGGCTTTGTTTTCTGCAAATTAAATTTATCAATAAGTATATGTACAAATAAAAGTAAGTTGATTATAAGATTATACCACTTGAAATATATTCATAATCCAGAACAATGAACAGATAGTTCAATGTTATACTTCGCTGACTTTTATATTTCTCATTTATTTCTAATAAGCAAATGCAAATGCAAATGTTAACCTTATGACATATTTTGCAGTATACCTGTTCACCAACAACATTGAGAACAGGAACCAGGCTGACATGAACCAAACAGAAGTTACCAGGGCCTATGAAAAGAAAAAAGTTAAGATTAGCAAGAGTACAAGACACTGAAGCAAATCAAATGACGAACAGATTTTACATAAATTAGTGAACTATGAGGTTTGAAGAGTGACAATCATTACCTACACGGTATGAAAATTGGCCAAGTGCTTCAATAAAAGGCATAGACTCAATATCCCCTGCATTAAAGAGAAGTCATTTTAAATGAAGGTCTTGCATATAGAAGATGTTCTAGAATTTTCATAATACTGATAACGTCAGCATTATTCCTCTCACTATCTTCCAAATAGAAGCTACTCACCAATAATTTTTAAAAAATAAAATATTGAAAACTTAGAATGGATAAACAGAATTATAATTATAATTATAATAGTACTGAAAACCAAATTTCACTTAAGTATCAATTATCCTTTTTCTCTAAAAAGTACTAATATTACCTATAGTTCCACCCAATTCAATGACACAAACATCAGCTGGCCCTTCTTTTCCATCAACCGGTATCTTTGCAACACGCTCTATCCACTCTTGGATGGCATCTGTTATGTGCGGAACAACCTACCAACAAAGCAAAGACAAAATAAAAACCAAGACAGCCAGCAACCATTACAAATAGCTTCAAAGGGCAAAAAAATCAGAATGATTAAACAGACCTGGACAGTCTTTCCAAGATAGTCTCCTCTTCTCTCCTTCTCAATAACAGACTATAAGCATTCAAAAAAAAAAAAAAAAGACCAATGAGAAACCGCAGGCATGCCTAGCAAAAGTAAAGAAGAATGCATTTAAGGGCAGGCCTTAGTTCACCTGGTATATTTTTCCAGTAGTGATGTTATTGTCACGGGTTAATTTGAAGTCCAAGAAGCGTTCATAGTTTCCAAGGTCAAGGTCAACCTTCAACACATACAAAAAGAATGAATAAAATTTGCAAACTAAAACTTCAAATTAAAAAAAATAGGGTTGCAGTTATCCTCTGGTTATTATAACTGAAACCAGTCAAAATCACATCAGAGAACAAACAAAAGACATTTAGCTGTACTTTCAAGTAAAATGAGAAAATGGAAAGAAGGGGGAGGAAACAGAACATAGACACCAAGAAGCAACAAATAAAATCTCAACTCCCCAAATATTTCACAAGAAGAAACTACTAATTGCCATCCTCATGGTACCAAAAAAATTAGCACTAAAAAAATAGTCAATTTACCTCACCGCCATCATCTAAGACAAATACCTCCCCGTGTTCAAAAGGAGACATAGTCCCTGCATCAGTGTTCAGGTAGGGATCTGCAAGTGATAGAAAAGTCCAAACAAAATTAGAACAAAAGATAGAGTAAACAGCCTTATTGTACATAACATCTTTCAAAAATAAAAAAGAAAGAAAGAAAAGGCTACGATTGATTGCTTGTAGGATCAAAGAAGAAAACTCCGAAGAAAGAAATACATCAGCTCAATAAAAAATGAACACCAGCCCCAACCCCCCCCCCCACCTTGGTTCAAAAATAAAAACAAATAATGTTCCTTTGAAATTGAATCTCACGTAATCAAGGGAAAATACTCAAGTGGGTTGGTTAGCCAGTCAGCCAAATCAACTGAATAGAAATATCTATTAATAAAACTCAAGTTATTAACATTGCAAGTAGTAGTGCAACAAAAAATGCATTCTCTTCTAGTACAAAATGGGGGAAAATCCAAAATGAGACTTTTCAATCCAAACAAGAAGAACAACAGCAGCAACAACAACAAGGGAAATAAAAATTACCAATCTTGATAGAAGTAACTCTAAGACCACAGGCCTTGAGGAGCACCCCAATACTGCTAGCAGTGACTCCTTTCCCAAGTCCACTAACAACACCACCAGTCACCAACACATACTTCATTTTCTACCCTTAGTTTGACACTGAAATTGGTCTTCTCCTGCTTGTCCCAGACAAAAATGCACAAATACTATGAGAAAACCAAATAAACAAGAATAACAACAACACAAGCCAAGACTGAAAAACAAAACAAAAAACACAAGCATATATATATATAGCGGCAGAAAAACCAAGCACCACTTAAGGCAGTTACACTAAGACCCACTAACCCTTTTGTGCTCTCTGATAAAACTAAGAATGATGACAACAACAGTACAAAAAACAAACAATGTTATAGTGGTGACTATGCCTTGACTCATTGGTGATGAAAACGGATAAGGCCTCTCTATATAGCTAGCTACCTAGCAGCTAGCATATACTAGATATATATTGGTAGTGGCAGACATTACATAGATATCATAAGGAAGGAACGAACGAACTAAAAAATCAAAATTAAAAGAAGATATTGCAAAGATAACAACAAAACATGAAAATACAGGACAAACCCCACAAGGGAGAGAATAATGAGGAACCTTGTTCTCACAATGACGGGTTTTACAAAGTCCTTCCTATTTTTCTTTTTTTCTTTCTTCTGGGAAAACAAAAACCCCTCCTTTTATGTGTTGTTGCCGACCCCAAAAGAGGTTTTGTTTGGTTTTCTCCTTATAGACCCTCTTCAACAAAGTGAAGAAAAAATATGCTACTGCTGACTCTAAAATGGGGCTCTTTTCAAAAACCCACAAATGGGGATAAACACACTGAAGGATTAGGACTAATACTAACTATATATATATATAAAGACAGAGAGAGACAGAGAGAGAGAGAGACGTGCGTGTATATGTATGTAAATTTATAAATAAGAGAGAATAAGGAGAAGGGAAATAAAAATTATATAAATAAAAATGAAAGGATAAATCTTGCGAAGGAGAAGATGCCTTTTGGTTTGGGTCTATGGCTATGAAATTGAAATTGACAATGAAAATGTTGCAAAGGCACACAGTTCTCTCTTCTTTTCTTCTTCTTCTTCTTGCAGGCGGCGGGTGAACAAGGAAGCTAGGCATTCACCTTTCAACTTTAAAAAGAAGCAAAATCCATGACCCAAGAAATAAAAAAATAAAATATTTTTTTTTATTCCCCTTTTATGGATATATTGGATTAGGTAAAATAAAAATATATAACAAAATAAGGAGTTTTACCATTTCCAATTTTTGACACAATCAAACCATGAATGAATAATATTGAAAACATCGTAGCGGTGTTAATTGCACATGGCTCACGCTGGGCTGAAGGAAGTTTTTGTAACTAATACCGAATAAACAGTAATAGTGACGCAGTTAATCGAAAAAAAAAAAAAAAACCTTTTACCTCATTATATGCGAGATTAATTTTTTTTATCGATTTAATTTTATATATATATATATAAATGTGAGATTGATTTTTTTTTAATATTAATAAGTTAAAGATAAAAAAATAGAATTTTATTTATGCACAGAGTTATAGTATCTATAAGGATTCTAGGGGGAAAATTTGTTCTTTGATATCCATTTTTTTCATTTTCACCCTTGCTATTAATTCCTTACCATAACATATTCCTCATTCAATTTTTTTTAGCTGGAAATCAACCCTTGTTTTACATTTTTTTGTTTTGTCATATTTTTTAAAGAATTTTTTTTGTTGAGTTTCACATTTTTTTTTGGCTAACACAGTGTGTGTTGAGCCCCGCTAATAAATAATAATCTAAGTTAAATTTAATTAGTTTTTATGATGGGCTTTTATTATTGAAGTTCAAATATGATTATGATTGATATAAAGTTCATATTTAAAATTAGATGAAATATAAAAATGTTTGGAGTATTTTACAATGACAATTTGATAAATATTTTTTTTCTTCATTATTAACATATAAAATAGTTTAGTATTTTGAAATTGTCTTTCTTAGACTTTACTATTTTGAACTAAAATTGAAAAAAAAAAAAAGAGTAAAACAAATAATAAGGTAGAAAATTTCAAAAGAGTAAAACAAATAATAAGGTAGAAAATTTCTAATGATTTATAATCAATTATATATAAAACATTCATGTTTAAACACACAATATATACACACACGCAGAAAACATATGAAACAAATATATACAATCATATCAAATAAGTATGAATTAAAATCCTTGAAAGTCCAGAGTTTTAAATCATAAGAACAGAGAAGTTAAGCAAGTATGATGTTGAAAACCTTTATACTTTCAAGTTCAATATCAAAAAAACATGAGACAAATTAGAACAATCGTAAAAATAAAAAAATAGAAAAGAACAATACATGCAGTTGAAATAATTACATGTTATTGAAATTATTTTTATTTAATTTAACCGAAAGAAAATAGTACTAAGAAATTGAAATAAAAAAGAAAGAAGAAAAAAATAGAAAGTAAGGGAAAATAATTAAGAAGAAGAAGAAGAAGAGTGTAACGGCTAAATTACTGAGGATAGTTTGGTAATTATAAGCAGCAAAAGATAAAAGAAATATCTACAACCTTGTAGTTTGAGACAAGTTGAGATTCATCCTCCATCAAAGTGAAAAATTCATGACAAAGTCAGCATAGAAAAAGTTTCAACATATCTTCAACCAAATTTTTCATATCACATTCAAATTTATCTTTTATCATCTAAATCTTTTTTTCAAATCTTTTCTTTAATTCTATCTTTTGTCTTCTTCAAATCTTCAATGGTCCTCTTAGGATTTGTTCCCCTAAAATTCAAATAAAAATACAAAAAAATGATAAAACAAATAAAATCTAAATAATTATACTAAATACAAGCTATTCTAATTTATGCCTAGAAATAAATAAAAATCCTAAAAATTCATTAAAAATACTTAGGAAACAAACTAAAAAATACTCAAATTAGAGAGTTATCAATTAAGGAATGAATCCCTCACATTTGTGACCACTGCCTGCGGCGCTAGAACACTATTGAATATGTCTCCCATTGCATAATCTCTTGTACCTATAGCACTTAGGTATGGGATGGCTTGGGCTACCTAGATAACATCGTAGTTCCACCATCCATTCCCTTATGGAGATGGTGGTTATTACCTGGTTGAGGTCCAAAGGATTGCACTGCTCTTCCAGCAAAATCCTCAACAAAATCTAGAGATTATTACTTTTACTATTTGGAGAATTTGGTTCGCCAAGAACACTAATGTTTTCGAGGACAAACTAGTCACATCCCAGGAGATCGTCTTCAATAATCTCCTCTTGGCGAAGGAATTCAAGCGACTCAATATGACTCTCTCCCCGCTATAGAATTTTTGTCTTTACGTTGTCAACTATGTTTAGCTTCTTTGAAAAATTTCATTTTTCTTTTGTTGGTCCACAGACCCCCCTCTTATAATAACTCGTTATTGCAAAGAATATATCTACCTTTCGAAGAAAAAAAAGCAATAAATAAAAATAAAAACCTCACAGATCATTGGTTATCAATTAATTTAGAAAATGGATTGGAATGCAATTTTACACATACGTTTGGATGATTTTTTCTTTTTTTTGTTTGATTGTACTTTGTTTTGACAGTTTTGTTCGAACTTGACTTTTTCTCCCCATTTTGGGTAGAGTTTATAATCCATCGAAAGTAATAATAATTACAAATAAATTAATTATATTATTGTTTTTCACTAAAAATTTTATTTTATGTATATAAGAAAATATTTTTATGTAAAATATTATAATTTTTCTTCTTTATTCCTCAAAACATCTTGATTTTTCATTTGATCTCTTTTCTTCTATCCATGTCAGCATCCACATTAGTTTCCATGTGTGCAATTAACAGTAGCAACTAATGGAAAGTTAATGGAGGGGACCAAGTGGACAAACACGTTATATTTTGAGGGCTGGAAATATAACTAGGCTTATATATAATAGTAAGAAACATTGAAAACAAAAGTTCATAAAATACATGGGTGGTCTCCAAGCAAGTGTCGACTAACTTTTCCTTGCCACTCTCTTGTGTGTGGGGATCTTCTTGAATACCTCTCCCTGAGTCAGGGTTCTCTATAGGAGTTTTTCCTGCGTTTCAAATTAGTTTCACTTGATCATAGATAAATGAATACACAAATATGATAAATTGATAATAGTATAATTAAGTTATGTACAATTGAACTTTGTTTACCATCTTTTTCTTAGCACCCTCTGAGGTGCTAAAGTTGATATATGAATTAATAAGAAATCACAATTCAGCATTTACATTGATTTAAAATTTCAAATTACTTACCATATCATTCCTTTACCATGTGTTTGTGGGGTTTGTTTTGGAGTTGAGGGAAAGAAAATAAAATGTTTTAAGTACTTAAGTTATGATTTTGAAGTAATTCATTCCTAAAAGCGGATTTACATTAATGAGAGTAAGGACATACAATCTATTAAAAATTAATAAATAATTTAAAATGTATAACAAGAATTGTTTGATCAATATTCCTATCACACATATTAATTTTTTTTTAAATGTAGAAATAATTTACCCAACAAATAACTATTATTAAATAACTAAATCAACAAAGTTATATTTTATAGAATTAATATTATTAAGTAGCGTATACCTAGCTTCTATTATTTGAAATTCAGCAAAAGTTTTTTACATGCTCACTGCTCAAACTCAATTTTCACTGATTAAGAGATAAGATCCGTGCCACCTTGACCAACACAAGTGGCGTAAATTTGTAAAGCCTTTAACCGATCCTCTCTTGCTATATAATATGTACACATGAGCTTTTGAAACCATTTTAGGGGATTGCATCAGATTCTCTCTCACATTTTTCAAGGAAGACAAGGTTAGAAGAATCTTTTTCCCTTTATTGGTTGCTTCCATAAAAGCAATATGAGCACGCAGTAGAATCAAAGTTGTAAAGGGGACATTGCTCTAATTCCCACAATAGAGTCATTCATTCACACCAGACAAAGGAGAGTTTTTGTTAATAAAGAGATCGCATAATAAAGAAAGAAACCACCGGACAAACGGCAAACCTAATTAACCCCCCAACTAAAGAGACACCGCTTAGGTACATAGGCCATGCGGCCATTAGCTATTGCTTCTCAATCTATAAAGCTCCCAACTCTTTATTTTTTTTTTAGGCAAATGCTCTAGTTGGCTTACTTAATTACTCGTGTTCACGTCTACATTTATCCTTCAACTTAAAAAGTTATCAATTAGTTCTTTGATGTTTTTAATTGGTTTCTAAATATTTTAATCGTTACTTTTATCTTAGACCGGTGCATTTTTTATAGAAGAATTAACTAAGAGTATTGTTTTAAATGCTTAAAGACTAATTGAAGACTTTATTTTTTGAGCTAATGTGGGGGCATTGATAACAAGTTTAGGGACCAATTAAGACATTTTCTCTCTTTTACTCAAATAGAAAACTAGGTGTTGGCTAGTCTATCTATTTGCTTCTTTAGTTTTTTTTAAAAAATAATTATTTATTATTATTATTTTTATATCAATTTGGTGTTCCTAGTTTTAAATTGTTAGCAATTTGATCAATTAAATTTTAGATGGTTATCAAATTGATCTTTTGTTAATAGAGCTGACGTTGACGTGTTGAACAAAACTAATAGTATTTCAAACATGATAAGTTAAATTGATAAAAAAAAATAAAAAATAAAAAACCTAATTGGTAAATAACAAAAATAAATGATAAAAAATAATTTTGCTTAAAAATTATTACATGATCATAAAATAAAATGGTAATTATAGTTGTGCTTAATTTGACCACTTAGAAAATTTAATTTTATGCCGTGAAAGGCCCTGCCACGAACTACATCTAAAGTCGAAATATCACTTTTTATATGTGATCAAAGTTTCGATTCTACTCGACATTACAAGAGCACAACAAATTTCTCTATTTTTTTTTTAAATAGACATAATTTCTCTATTTTGAAACCTTGTTAACGATGAAATGCCATACCCCGTGTCTCCACAGGCCCTACTTCCTTAGATTACGTTGATATTGCATTTATTTTACATTATCCCTTACTTAGGTTACATCTTTGACCCTTTAATCCTTCATTACATCTTTGACCCTTTAATCTTTCATAAATTAAGGTAAACATATCCTTATCTTATTGATATATGGTATCTGGGTTTAAGATAATTTTTTTGTTTCTTGTGGCACCAATGGTATTTTTTTCTTAAAAAAGAAAAAACTTAAAGGTCTAATCTTGTAGGTTGACTAGTGAGGACGTCCTTAAAATTTCTTATAATAAGACATGGGCGAAGGGATAAACATCAAGAGGAAAAAATAATATTAAAATGAAAGGCATCTCTATTATTCACTTTTTTTCTTTTCTTTTTGTCTTATGCAATTTTAATTTTACGTGGTGATAAGGTAATTTCTTTCTAAAGTGGCAACTTAAGAATTTTAACCTAACATTAAAAGAGAACTATAATTTATTTAAAATCCCATCTAACTTCCACCGACTATTATTTATTTTTAAATGTGCTTAACTTTTATCAACAGAGTAATTAATAATACAAAAGTAACAATGGTATTATTTACTCAAAATTCACATTAAGTGAGATTCTATCTCCTTTTCGAACTATTGTAAGGACAAATGAAGCAATTCTTTTTAATTGCTGCTTCAAGGTATTCGAATCTAAATAAAATAGGGGTCCCCTTAACCATTAATTCAACTGCTTAAGTTGGTTAAGATAGATTATGGGTCACATGACAGTTTTTAGATAGATTTGATATCACATGCTGGACAGTTTAGTTTGGTTAGGAATTAAATTTTGAGCCATCAAAGTCATCAAATCAAATGGTCCCAAGATATCGAGGAGAGGTTATTGAAGGGTAAAAGCAAGTCATAAATACCAACATCCGGTTAAACTAGTTTGACATTTATTTTTTTTAAGTAAAATATATTTTTTGTCTCATCTTATTTGACATTTTATCCAATTTTATTTTTGTCACAAATTATTTGTCATTCTCACATTTTTAGTTGAAATTTATTGTTAAATTTTCAAGCATACTCTTATTTATTGAGCTCTTGAACATAGTAATTTTTAAATATTCTCTATCTCTCTCCATCACGAAACATTTAAATACTTTAACAAAAAGTAATACAGTTAGTTAAAGTTTAAGTTTTTACCCTAAAAGAGCGAGTATGATTTGATAAAGTTAATCTTTTTTAGTAAATACTTTGTCAAATTTAATACTCCCATCTAAACTTTTTTATTCAAAAAAACTCACGAAGCATTTAAATAAGAGTAATTTGATAAAGATATTCCTTAAACTACTTTTAATTCTAAATTTTTTAATACACATACATTTAATCAAAATGACATAATTTGGGACGAATGATTATTAAACTTGAGTCTTATAGATAAAAATGTGTAATAGAGGGAGTTTTATCTCAAAAACAGATTTTGCTAAAACTAAATTAAGTGAAATTTAATAAACTCTAAACACCAATAATTTCGATGAAGAAGTCATAAATTTAGTAAAGTACTATTAAAAAAAAATAGAGTAATTAAGGTGGTCAATCCCAAGGACAATTTGTCTTTATTGGAGCTGCGCGCCTCTATAAGGCTTTGTTTCCTTCACATAAGAACAAAAGACAATCCACATGCAGCTGCTGCATTTTCTTGTGTTCTGGTTCCTGACTCACATGTGAGTGTGCATTAGCACTGATACTGTACTTACTTTAACCATTTAAGCCCTTTTTTTATGCAACTAATCGGTGCACCGAAAATTGAGCTCATTAACTTCCTATTAATTTATTACTACTCCTTTTTTATTTTTAATTGTTCATTTTAAGTTATGCTCAGATATTAAGAAATGATAATGAAGATAGTTAAAGTTAGTAGTAGTATATAAATATGAAAAAGAGTGTTTATTTAATCAGGTATAAAAGAAAAATGAATTGTTAATATGCTTTACAAGAAAAAAAGGATATTTGCGGCGGTTCAATTTGCCTTTTTGCAGCGATTAAAATTGTCGCAACAGCCACCGTCGGCAGGAAGATTACGACGGTTCCAGACAACCATTGGAATAACCATCGCAAAATGCATAGAAGAAATTTAAGCAATTCATAACCGCCACTAAAGGAAACATTATTCCAAAGTTTGCGACGGTTACAAGCCGCCGCGAAAATTAGTATACAAATTAAAAAATAGTGACGATTTCAAATTGCCGCTAAATATAAAATTTATTTAAAAAAATGTTGGGGTCAATTGCTAGCCTATATTGACATTTACAAATCGATTTACGTTTAAAAAGGGTCAAAACCATACAACACCTCCATTTTTTAGAAATAAGACAAAACAAAAAAATTTAAAAAAAAAAGAACAAGAGAAGTTGGAGGCAATGAGCCTCTCTTTTCTCATATAGAGAAACACATCTTATTATTTTGTCATATATGTTATTAGAGGACCACATTTTTTTAGATAAAATTTAAATAATCTTTATAAATGCAAAATAACTCTCTTTCTTGAGATAATTTTTAGGGTTGAGTTAAACAACTCAATTTTATGAATCTTCCTAAATATATATACACTTCACTTAGTCTAAATTTCAACGTGGTATTAGAGCCTATGTTCATTCTTGGGTTTGAAGGAGTGTGTTTTGAACTAACTTTTAGAGTTGAGTTAATTCTCTCAATTCTTCGTCCATTCCAATACACGTGGATCTCTATTTTTTATTTATTTATTTTTCATTCAGGATGATGGATAGGAATATTTTTCTGGGTATGACATGAGCAAGGGAGAAATCTACACGGTAAGTTGACATCTTTTGTGATAGCCAAAGCTGAAGGTTAGCGAAAAGGTTTGCAAAATGGATGATCCTATATAGTAACAGAAAGAGTATCCCAAGAGTCCCAAAGATATGATCAGGTGCATGCATAATCCTAAGTATGTATACCTACCAAGGAAGGAGAGGCAGTTAATCCGTTCCCCCAAAAATATTGACAGTTAACTGCAATGGTGACATTGTGGTGCTTCTAATTATGACGATCATATATTTTGGTCCATCACTTCCCCTAACCTAATTAATAACTTGGTGAAACCATACATGTTATTATTAATACTCTTATAATATTTTTCGTGTCTAATTTACCAAAGCTTGATTAGAACATGTGTGTTTACTATTTAAGTTACATTACGTTGACATCTTTTGAGATTTATTAAAATTACACTGATTAGTTTTTTTTTGTCTAGATGACATTGGCCTCTCCTTTCATAATGATAATAAGTTCTACGTTGTTTGTTATTAAGATATTTTGTTCATTATACTTCCACACATTTTTGCATTTAACAAAATTTCCAACTTCAATATGAATCTCTCTTCCACTATTTCACAATCTCTCTAGTACTCCCTTACGGCTAAGAGAGGATCAAAGAGGGTGCCCCGTCCATGATTTACTTTGTAAACGATTATGACCTCTTAGCCTAATTTGCCTACCACCAAATGCATGCTTCCTCAAACATCAATACGTTACGGTATGTCGCTTGCAATGTATCTTCCGACACACATTTTACGGTAACATGTAGGTTTGCCCTCTCAAACTAATTAATGTCTTTTGTCATAGCAAGTTGTTGAAGCAAAGGGGTTATTGTTGATCGGTGGAACCTACTAGCAATTTCATAGCCACATACCTATCAGTCTATTTTATTTTCCTTCTTTTTTATATGCATTATTAGTTGAAGAATACATAACGAATTAAAATTATACGGCGTGTTTTTTATTTTTGAAATTAGTTAAATAAAAGGGGATAATGGACCGGCTATAAATGGAAAGTAATTCACATGTGACCAAAAAACCGTTAAAATGAAACAACAAAATCTTCATATAAATAATATATATACATTACTTCATATAAAGTGTATATACATACTAATTTCATAAGAGTCAATGTTATTGTAAATTATTTAATATTTAAAATATTTTTTTTCGGACACGTTCCAAATATAGCCCGAAAACTTTTGAATATAGTCTTGACATGTCAGGACACGGCCAACTATAAATTTTTTTATTTGAACACTTTCATACATGTAAAACATGTGTGTTGAATGAATGTCTTTGTGTGTCAATGTTCACAATGTGTCAGACATATTAGTCTCATAAAATGTCCATACTTCTTAAGTTCTACACAATAATAAAGAGATATTTCAGATAAAATATAAGTGATTAAAATTAAAATGTCCCACTATTAATTAAGTAGAACATAATTCTCCTCTAATTAAGTAGAACATAACTCACCTTGATATATACTTTATCCTCTAATTAAGTAGAACATAATTCACTTTGTTATATACTTTATGAATGTCTAATAACTTTTCTTCCCACTTACATACAGAACAAAATAATAATTTTTGAATGGTGGTGGGTCTCATCAAAGCCTCCCAATATCCATATGGTTCGTTTAATAACTGCGACTCTCCGTGTCGGTTCCGTTATCTGTACACTGCAAAAATTGACATCTTGTGTACATTATGTAGAAAAATAAACATTACAAAGTAAAGAAATAAACATTATCAAATACATAAACGAACAATATTAAATACACGTGTGTCTGTGCACGCATAAATGTTCGGTGACAATGTTTTTTTTTTATATTGTAATATTTCTTTCTCTATGTGAGTGTACATAAAATGTCAATTTGGGTGTACGTACAAATAATATTTTTGTTTATTTTAGGTGGGACACTATGTCAATTCGCACCACAACGACTATTAGATAAGATTTTAATGAAGTTCATACTCTATTAAAATATCATCCAATAATAAATCAAAATTGAGTCGACTAAGTAACGCCACACAAAATAAATTCAAATAAAGTAACTCTATGCTTTATGCATGTGTATTATCGATCGACTAAGCTAGATGGTTGCCCATCATATGATATATTTGAAGCCAAACACACAGGATGTTTTATCTTATCTTGGAGACATGTTACATCAGCCATGTTAGGTGTGACTTGATCTAACCGATCATCCAAGACTTTTAGCTTTCACGGTTTAACTGGTTAGTTGCCAAGTAACCCCCGCATAGCATGAACCTCAAACAATGCAACTTGGTCGATTATAGTACCACAACATCAGGCCTAGAATCGTTTGGGTTGGTTTTCTCAAATCTCAATGCATGACGCCATGAACAGAACATCCCATGTGAAACATTTATGCTAATTTTGTCATTTTTACCTGCTCGTGTTGTATTATTACCTTTGACACCGACCATCATGAAATCACTAATTGGTAGGTTAGCCCTCTAATCGAGAGAGTTAGTTAGTTAGTGATTGATGGATCAAAGAATTTTAGATGGTGAGAAGGCATGAGCTTATTAATGTTACCTGCCTGTACGCCATAACAAGAAGAAAAAAAATGTAACGGAGTAATTATCTCCTCCAATAAAAGCGTACTAATGTTGAGAAAGATATCTTTTGATAATTAGTGATCAAAATTTTGTTATGTGCTAATCAAATTTTCATAATTAACTTATAAAAAATGTTCTGTGTACACCTAATTTGTATTCACTGTACATTCGCCAACTTATTTTTACATAAACTCTCATATTTCTCTCTCTTCTTTTCACTATCTCCCTCACGCGCATCACTTCTTCTGCATTTCTTCTTCTTTTTTTTTTCTTTATATTTTTTCTCTTCCTCCCTCCTCCTCCTCCTCTGTCTATCGTGGTTAAGGGTGTTCATAACCCGGTCCGATCTGCCAACCCGGACCGACCCGAAGCATTTGGGCCGAATTGGGCCCGATTTTTAAAAACTCTAAAAATAAAAAATCTGATTTTAATTCATACCGGGTTTGGGTTTAGTCTCAGGTCACCCGACCCAGCACGATGCTCTACTATTATGCATTTTTTATTTTTGGTCCTTCCCATCCCATTATGAGAAATCACAATAATGAAAAGAATTGGATTCTTGCAAGCACATTTCTAAATAGTTT
Organism: Nissolia schottii; assembly: GCA_003254905.1. Taxonomy (NCBI): domain Eukaryota; kingdom Viridiplantae; phylum Streptophyta; class Magnoliopsida; order Fabales; family Fabaceae; genus Nissolia; species Nissolia schottii. Next base: position 58,390 of record QANU01113591.1, on the reverse strand, counting down.
TCAGTTTTCACTCTCACTCAGCCCAATTTAGTGAGCCAAATTTCAATTACCCAATTTCTCAGTTCTCTCTCGGTGCTCTCTCTCAGCCCATTACCCAATTTCACTCTACCCAACTTTTTTGCAAATCTATTATAGTTAACTTTATTGCAAATCTATTGTAGTTTGCAGTTTTTTTTAACTTTATTTTTTAATGGATGTTATTTTTTATTTTGAAGTTTGAGATAGTTTTGACCCAGTTCAAACCCGGATTTTAACTCAGCCCGACGATGATCGAGCCTATCGGGTTTAGGGTCAGGTTCAGGTCTTCAAAATTTACCTGGTCCAAATATAGGCTCGGGTTCGGGTAAAGGCCAACCCAGCCCACGAACACCCCTAGTCGTGGTTACCACTCTCATTTTTTTTTTTGTTCTTCTTCGTCCTTTGTCATATTTTTTTTATGTTCACAGTACAGATACAGAGTGTGAACAAGATACGTGAGATCTCATCCCTCCTTCATCTTCTTGGGTTGGGTTTCAACATCCGTTTATTTTTTCTTGTTAGTTTTTTATTTTTCACAAGATGGTATGGATCCCGGAGTTTTCGTTTTCATTTTTGTCATATTTTTTGTTTTTGGGTGTTCAAAAGTTTGTGTATTTTTGAAGAAAAGTTTGTATATGCGAACACCAAAGTTCGCAAGACATTATGAATCTAGAGTTTTCATTTTCGTTTATATCATATTGTTTGTTTCTGGGTGTTCAAAATTATGTATTTTAGAAGAAAATTTTATGTATTCTTGTTCAAAAGTTTAAAGTTATTTTTTTAGTTTTTGTTTTCATTTTGATCTTATTTTTTGTTTCTACTTGTTGAAAAGTTTGTGTAGGTGAGCACAAAAGTTTGTGCATCTATTTTAAAATGTTTGTACAGAATAGAGAGTCTGTGTATGTTGTTACCATATTTAGAAATTGGTTGTTGTATATGTTGTTTATACACATAAAGGTTAATACTTCATAAAAGTCTGTGTATATGTGTGATTATGAGTGATACAAAAAATCTGAATGTTAGTTAAATGTTTGTGCAATTTTGTGCTAATATTTGTGTTTTTATGTCCAAGAGTTTGTGTGTGTTAGAAAATTTATATATTGATTGCTTGTTAGTTTGCATATACAACATTGTTTGTTTGTGTAAATCTCTTAAAAAGTTTGTGTAGTCTAGTTAAAAAAATTTGTGTATAATTGATATGATTCATGATTATGATTGATCCAAAAATTTTAAATGGTAGTTAACTCTTTGTGTAAGTTTGTGTCAATGTTTGTGTTTTGACTTTTTATATTCAAGAGTATGTGTCTTACTAAATTTTGAAATTGGTGTTCACATGGTGGATTTTGGAGAGATGGAGATGGAGATGGAACGCGATTTGGAGAGAGTGAGAGCGAGGGACAAAGTTAACGGTGGAACGCGATTTGGAGAGAGTGAGAGTGAGGGACAAAGTTAACGGTGAGAGTGACAGACAGTTATGGAAATTGCTGAAATTTTTTAAACTACTGCTAAGCTAAATGAAATCGATGAAAAATAGGGTTACTGGCAGCCATTAAATAAACTGCTGCTATAACTGTCAGAAAATCAAGATATCCTAGTTTTTTTTTGTCAAACTGCTCACAAAAAACCACTAATAATTCGTGTTTTTCTTGTAGTGTTTGTGCTCATCAGAGGCTCCCTCTTGGACAGACCCAATTCCATTCGTTACAATTTCATTCAACAAAAATGACATTTTCTCTTGATATAGTTTTTTTTGGGAGTTTAAACATGTTGAGTAGCATCTTGGTTTGGTTTATCAACTTTAAACATTTTGTACTTGCTTTGAGATAGACACATGGTTCAAAATATCAAAAAACGTCTTTTTTAATTTTACTAAGATAGTGGGGGAGAGATTTTTGCTATCATATGACTCGAACTCATATCCTTTCGTTTCACTGGGTGCAAGAGTAACCACTAGACCGTGGGTTTAACAGTGGGGTTTAAACGTTTTGATGTTGTGAGAATTGCAACATATCATTTTAATTAGATCAATCTCAAATAGGGATGGCAATTGGTAGAGTTGGGTTGGGTTTTATCTCAACCTTAACCCTACTTTGCACCTACTGGAATAAAAAAATCCTACCCTACCCTACCCACAAAAAATATTTAAACCCATATCCTACCCTACCTTATCCACTACTTTCGAATTTTATGTTTACATAGTATAAATGTCAACTATAAAAAAATAATAATTATTTTAGTACATAAGAACAACATAATTTAAAATAATAATAACACGATTCATTAACATCTAAACCATATATAGTCATGTTAACACAATAAAACCAAGACATATTAAAGAGAAAATAAGCAAACTTCTACAAACGAATTGGACCAGTGAAAGTAGTTTCCACATTCTATGATCATATTTATTTTATTAAAAAATAAAAGAAATCAGAACAACTACATATAAACATTAGTCCTCCAGAAATAGTTTCACATAAAAAAACCCTTACGTCACAAGTTATGAACAATTGTTTTTGATATAGTTGTAAAAAAAGACCTCAAAAATAAAAAAAGTAGAGTTTAAACCATATGGTATGGTCCAAAAAAAATTTAAATATTGTAGTAAAACAAAGAAATTATAGTAAATAATAAAACATAATATATAAAGTGCTGGTAGGGTCAGGTGAATACATTAAAATCCTAATCCTACTTTAACCTGTGCAGGTAATTACCCATTAAATATTAGATTTTTATTTTATCCATCGAGTTGGGTTAAGGTCGGTGCCTACGAGCAGGTTACAAATTGACATCCCTAATGTCAAACACTATGTGCCAATTAACATATCACCCTTAACACGAGGACTAACTTATTGTAATGTAATAAATTTCAATGACTAAAATATTAACCAATTTTCTTTAATAAATGTAACAATGTACTATAGTGTAATAAAAGATTGCTTTACTTATAAAGAATTGCCGAACTAAACTAATTTGCTAGATGTTGGTTAACAAGTGTCTTTAAATCACTGGTTAAAGATTCAAATGTAAAAAATATTTTAAGTTTTTAATATAATTAATGTATTAAAATATTAAATTAAATATCTCTTTTTTTAATGTAAACTTTCTCTTTTAAATATCATATTTTATTTATCATATTTATTTATAATGGTCTTTATCACCATTTATACATCCCACTCTCCTCATTTTAGAAATGATAAGTATGGATATAGATATACAATGAAGGCTCCAACCCCTTGACATTGCCAACATTTCACTTTCTTCACCTATTAACATCTTGTTTTTCTTTTTTGCTTTGCCTTCCTCGATCTTTCCTAGCCATGCATCTTAATTAGCTTGTACTGTGCCAAATTTAAGGATGATATATAGCAGTCTAGTTTGACTATTGTAGATTTGTTTTTGTCTTGTATTTAGATTTGTTTGGTTGTCTTCTATTTTTTACTTTTTGGGCTTCGGATAATTCTTAATTATTATTTTTATTGCAAGGAGAATACTTAATTTGACTATTAGAATTGGTGAAAGTGCATATATTTGAGACAAACATGGAATGTTAAAATATTGGAATATAATATATATTTCTTTTGACGTGTATAATATATTACTATGTCACATTACAAAATATTATTAATTTTCCTGGGTGCCGACCTCTTTCTTTTCTAATATTATTTTTCTCCCTGTCTATCAATTACTTGATGGACATTTATTAAAAACTTAAAGCAACCTGGGCATATAAAAATATTAAATTTAAACAATACCTGCACATTTCCATCACGTATGATTAAATTAGATTTTATGCTGCTGCATGAAACTGCGTCCCTTGTGGTTTAGTTAGTAGTTAAATTAACCGATTTACAGTTATTGGTCAATTATAATTTGACGTCATTTATGAAAATGAAAATTACAAGTATTAGAATTTAGAATTAAGAGAACTTAGGCTAGCTAGCTCAACTTAAAAATTTAATTCAAGGACAAATATTTTATCTAAGTGCCGTAAGAGGATTCTCATGTTGCGTTTTTGACGTTGTATTCTCTATTTCGTATTCCAATTGTGGCATCCTGTAATTTAATTTTTTGAATTTCGTATTATATATTTCGATTTTGAGGTTTTTTTTACACTTTATGTTAGAATATATTAAGATATTATAATATTCTGGTACATCATATATTATATTCTAGATTGATTTATATTGATTCAGTTTGTTATTAGATTTATTTTGTTATTATTGTCTTAATTCTCTACCTAGCCTATAAATAAGTGGTAGCTCATTTGTATTCAGCAACACACAAAACACAAGATTAACAAACAATTATCCTCCAATATTTGCTTTGCCTTTTTCTCTTGTTTTTCTGTGTTTATTATTTTTCTGCTTCAAAATAAAACTTTAACATAGTATCAGGGTCATGGATTCTAATTGGGTAAATTGAGTACATAAGAATTAAATTGGTCTCGATGAAGGTTAAGTTAAGAAAATTGATGATTAGGATCAACACTAATTCATAGGATTGTGATTGTGATATACTAGCCAATGGTTGATCAATCCCTAATTGAATTGCAATTGTGAACCCATTAAGTAGAATTCATGTTGATTAGGTGATTATCTAGTTAACATCTTAACTATCTTTATGAATTACTCGTGGAAACAAACAATCCTATGGTTCAAAGTAACATCCATATACAAGTGACTTACCTTCGCTGGGATATTGCATCAAATGGTCTCTTCAAAACTAAACTCGCCTCCCCCCATTTATTAGCTTTAATTCTCCAACATAACACAAATCTCTTTTGTAAAACTTCACTGGAGACAACCTAAGTCTTAAATCCACTTTGCTCCCATCAATTTGGGGTTAAGCTTAATCTTTATAAATTTGTTTGATTAGCGTTCTAAACTATAAGGATGGTTTAGGCCAGCTATCACCCATACTCTTAGTCCAACCCATTATTGACCTCAATTTGAGTTACCCACCATCCAAAATCAGGTCAAATAGTAGATTATGAGTCGGGTGAGTTTATTTTGCTCACATGACATGACACTGTTGCTATAACAATTTATTAACCACGTAAGCTGTTAACAGAGTTCCAATATCAATAGGGACTATAACTACAGAGTCTGACTAATGTCAAGAACTAAAACCAAACAATTTATAATATGTTTGGACCAAAAAAATAAAATAAAATTTAGAGACCTAAACTAAATTTCAAAAAAAATTCGAAGAACCTGAAACATATTTAAACCTTTTATTTAATTAGTTAAAAAATTAATTTTTAATAATATTTATATATAGAATATGTTGTAGAAGCATGCAAGAATTTCTTACTCAAGGCTTAGATTCCCTCGACCAAAACAAAAGGGCTTAGATTCCCACAAGTTATTGGGCTTGTGTACGTTAACTATGTATGTGAACTAGCTAGCAAGAGAAAGTGCCAAACTCTTAATCTTAATATACAAGAAAAAGATAATAATTAATTCCAAGCCCATTTGTTATAATGGAAAATTGAGTGTCGTTGTTACCCGCATGACACTTGTTCATCCAAAGTTAACCTTTTCTTGAAGATCAAATACGAATCAATTCTTCAATACCTTGTAAGGCACCAAACTCAAAACAAAAAAGGTTAAATATTCTACTTTAACGCTTTCTACTAAATACACCTTTCTAATCTGAAGACAAGTGTGAGCTTAATTTGTTTATCATGAAAAAAAAATAAATTAAAAAGCTCATCTTAGAAGTACAATTGTTACTTTCATGATGGCTTAGTGTTTCATGTATATGATGTAAATTTGGCACTCTCTCATTATTTTTGAAATAAATGATGACTTGCATGAAAAACATTTTCATTGTATGAATTGATATGATTGGTTGGATGCATGCATGTGATGGGTGTGTATATACATAATTTTTGTTGTCCTCATCCATGTATTGTTTATGCATTCTTACTTGTTGCAGTCAACTTTGTAATATCTTTATTTTTGTACTAAATAAATAACATTGTTCATTTTTAAGTTAGGGATTTTAGGTAGTAAAATCTAATAACTAATTAGTGTGTTGCTAAAGCTCTTCTAATCCGATCATAATTAACAAATCAAATAGAATTTGGTAGAAAGAAGGTTTAGTTACCATTTTTATTATATTATATTATGAAAGATATTTAGGCTTAATTTGAACATGTGTAAAGCGTAGCTATAATTTAGATACCTTGCTTTCTGATGGTGGCCTGGTTAGTAATTATTTGTGACATGTCCTGCAGTTAGAAAGATACCACGGGACAACTTTTCCTTGTCTCTTAAATATTTTTTTCACGAAAATGAAAAAAATTATGAACACCTTGCGATTTCTATCTTCACATATGATGAGCTTCTTTATGCTATAGCATTTTCTTAATGCCAATAGAATAATTAAGTATGGTCTAGATTGCTCATTGAAGAATAAAGGGATCGCAAATAACCACCGTCGATGTCTAATTAATACAAAGACTACAAGTTTTAAATAATTTATCCACTTAAAATAATTTCTACAACTAAATTCATCAATTTTTGTAATTATTTCATGTTTGATATGATTGTAATAAACTTTTCATTAGTCAAATCATTGAAAGAGTCAACTTATAAGAAATTTAGAGATTTGCGGATCATTTAAAATTACAATACACCTCTCTAAAAATATTGTATTAAAAAATATTAATTTATCACATTAGATTATATAATCCATCAATATATCATAAAATGATAACAAAAAATGATAAATTTAGTTATAAAAATTATAAATAAAAAATAAATAAATTAAGTAACATGGAGTATTTATCACATAGAATAAGCTATGAAAAACCTCCTACTTTATTTGTTCGATCGTATCGATATATATACAGGTGTACGAGAATACTAATTAAGCAAGCATGCGCATACTAACAAGGCACTTTAGCATATCTAGATTGAATATAGAAAAGGAGTAACATAGATTATTCCAACTTTTTATTTATATTGAAAATATCTATGGAAGTAAAATGCGCAGTCACCCAAAACGTGAATATATTCGTTTGTTTTTAGAGATGGTAGATTATGTTTTGATCAATATGATTGTATCCGCGCACTTAGACTAATTCATTCTCCAGTATCATATCATTCATCAAATTAAAAAGATATTGTTAAATATTCAAAGCCAGGAGGTGGTTACACAAGTACACATATAAACCGCACAATCATACATATATATATGCATGCATAATTTGCATGTCTTACAAGCTCCTTGTAATTTTGGGCACACCCTAAATAAATTTTGTATTAAGTATGCATTAATAATTTAGTTGAGGCCAATTATGCAGCAAAGGAGAACTAGGATACCCCATTATTTCGTGGATAACATGTCATTAAACATCTTGAAAAACTCAAAAAATAAAAAGGGGTACGTATATATACAATTGATACTCAAAAGAAAATAAACTAAATATTAATAAGTGCAATTTCAATGAGTATCTAATTAAACAGGATGGTGCAATAATACAATATTATTAGAAACCGATATTTTTCACCCTCCGTCCATTTATAAATGTCAGTTTTAATTTTTAGATATATTTTTAAACCAATTAGTCTAAATAAAACTGCATTCAAATACGTTAATTTAAAGGATGTATCTAAAAATTAAAAGTGACCTATATAAATGGAGAATGGAGGGAAGAAGTATTTTATATGCCCCTTACTTGGAAAACTTGATGATATCATGGTTGTCACAGCCAAGGTAGTGAAATGGAAACTTGTGATGATGAGATGAAGAAGTTCCCACAACAGCAGCAGGAGCAGCAAGGTGGGAAGTAGGCAGGTTATTGCATTTGGTTTGTTGATGGTGGTGATGATGATCCACGGTGGCGGCGGCGGCGGCGGCGGCGTGGTGAGAACCACTAGATGCAAGGAGCTTGTCCAAGAATGACCAGTCCCCATTGAACCTCTCCCCAACTACTGGATTCTGCTGATGCCTCAGGAGAAGGCTCTGGGAGCACTCAAGGATGTCCATGGCAATCATGGAGGGGTTGTTGTTGTTGTTGGCATGAGCCGATTCCGGGCTGAAGAGCTGCGGCAAGTGCATGGAGCCGTCAAAGGCGGCGTAGTGATGATCATAGAGCCCTCCTCCTGCTTGCACGTGGCTGTGGTGGCCTGCTCCTCTCACCATCACGTGGTGATCTTCCTGATCTTCAATCTCCTGGTGGTAGCCTGATCTATTCTGGGTCCTCTTCTTGAAAACCCTGCACACCACCCAGCCGTCCTCCTGAACCTCGGCGTCGTCGTCGTCGAGGCGGTACTCGTGCATGATCCAGTCAGACTTGTGGCCGTGGGGAGCCCGGCCGGTGTAGAAAACAAGCGTCTTCCTCATCCCAATCCTCTTGCTGCTGCTGCAGTGGTAGATCGCCTTGTCCCTCCCGGTCGCTTTCCAGAAGCCGGCGGTGGTTGCCCTGTTGGTCCTCGTACCCGTTGGGTACTTCTTGTCCTTGTGGCTGAAGAAGTACCACTCGTTCTGCGACCCTGACCCAATCCTGCATTTATCTGGACAGGACAAATACGGCGTTACAAAACCCTACATGACGGGAACTAATTGAGAGTGATCGAGCACGCGCGGTTGGTTCAATTTGTTATATATATACCTTTGAGGTCCCAAGGCTCAAGCTTGTTGAGATCTACTTCTCTGATAACGTCGAGATCGATGGCTTCGTAAGAGACTTTCTTCCGCAGGTAATAGTAAAGAAGCTCCTCATCCGTCGGGTGGAACCGGAACCCCGGAGGAACCGTTAACTGTCCGCTGCCGCCTCCCATCATTCTTGCACTGCACTGCACTGCCCTGCCTGCCAAAAAGTATAATATATGTGGATGAAATTGATCTTTTATTCCCTGACCAGTCAGTCTTCATCTTGATCTACATATATGGTTTTGTATGTAACTGTGTCAAAAACATGCACCAACGAGGGACGTTGGTCCGAGCAGTAAGCTACTCGGTATCGCTTAAGCTGGTCTCGAATTTGAGACCTTATGTACGCAGTTGTCTCCGTTGGGAGACTCAACCACCACAGCCAGGTGCGCAACCCAGATTAACACAGATTAGTCAAGGCAAAACCTTAGAACTGGGCGGGCAAAAAAAAAAACAAAAAAAAATATGCACTAGGTTCCCATTTAACAAAATTAATCGAATTAACTTTTTATAATTAAGTTGAATTTATGTAATGAAATGAAGAAAACCAAAGAGTCAAACAGAAACCCTAAGTAAAACAGATAATCTAGGAAAAAAGCTCAATTTATGAGAGTTTCAGGAGAGATCACACTCAAAACGGGGTTCTGAAATGATGTAACCGTAAAGAAACTGAAAGAAATTAAGAATCCACAGAGAAAAAGAAACAAAAACAATTCGAAGCTTTCATATATATGAATACGAACCTTAATTTAGTGATAAGCAAAATGAATTAGTTCCCCCACTCCTCCTCCTGATCTCCAGGACAAAGGAAAGCAGACAAATTAGGGCTACACACAGCAAACAAAAGAGAAGGAGGCTTAGGTTGCACTGTTGCTTAGCTTCAAGGGCACGGACATGGTCTTTATTTAAGTGAGATGTGTGTGGATCAGTGCAAAAATGCTGTGGCTGGCTTTTCTAACAAGGAGACTGACAACTGGGAATGGGCACAGAAATATGTAAAAAATTATTTTATTATATGAAGAATAGAAGAAGAATAGAAGAAAGAATGAAATAAAATATATCCGAGAGTCTGAGCTGCTGAATAGCTGTGTGTTATGATGATGATGATGGTGTTATCAAAAAGGTACGTACTGCACTAATATAGATACACCTAGCTAGCTTAGTGCTCCTTAATCTTCAACCCATTGTTACTATATAATATAAACTTTCAAGTGGATAATTATTGATTATATATATATGTGTGTGTGAGAGAGGTATAGAAAATAAAAAATAAATATGATTGATATAATTATAAGAAATAATTTTTTATCTCATAAGACTGTGAATTTTATTTTTAATATTATAATTACTTTAATAAATATTGATAAATTAACACTTAAAAAAAAATTTAAAACACGTTGTGATTTTAATAGAATAATTAGTATCAAACTCAAAAAAAAAATTGATATTAAAAAACAAAGATATATGGACACATAAGCATTGTTCATTTGTTTGTGTAGTAGTAATATATACAAAAATAGGCTTTGGTAAATGTCCGTTGAATGGGAGACCTTACTCCCAACTTTCGCCTCATTACAATGAAGAAAATATGCTTAACTGTCAATTACTAATCCAGACATATAAAAAGTAACTTCTTTTGATTTTGTTCTCATTTCACTTGTAATGTATTATTGGAAAAAAAAAGTGGTTTTTGCTTTTTGGTTTTTGTCTTACTACATGAAAATCTATCAGCTGTCTTCAATTACTCCCCTCTCTCACGGACAGATAGTCAAAGTCAAAGAGAGAATGATGGGCAATTTCAGCTCATTCCAATATTCCCAATGCATGCACCTTTAATTATATAATTTAACAACTAAATTATTTGTTATCACCAAAAGTTATTAGTATTATTTAAAGAATTATCATGATTCACAAGTCCAAAATTATATCCTGATGAGTTAATTTGAATCTGTACAAGTGAGCGTGTGCTTGGGTTGAATATGAGAGAGCTCACTCTAATATCTTAATATTTTAATTTACTTTAGGGTATACTACGTAATTACTCTTCTGATTACATTAGTGGGGGGGTTTTGTAAAGAGGCAGTCAACTAATCAAAGGATGAAGATCTAGCGGCAGGGCTTGAATCATGTTCATATGGAAGTGAAGAATTTGCATCAAATTCAGTGTAAGTGTCAAACCTAGGGGTTCTAATTCCATCAATGTATAGTCATTATTCACCACCTAAGAGCGTACGCAATACTTAGTTAATTGATTAATTAATTAATCACCAATCTATATATCTTCTTGAGTTATTGAGATGCAGCGACAGCTTCCTATGGACGATGATGTATCATGATTCCGGATCCTAGGTGATAATAAAAATCAATGAAGTAATTAAGCTAAGCAAGCTAATTAAACTGAAATGACCATTTAAGCCCCCCCACAACTTTTACAGATTTTATAGTTTGTATTATATATAAGTTTTTCCGGATTATTTCTATTTCAATTTAACCTATAATTAATTGTCATTTTGCTTATTTTCTAATTCGCTTGTTCTTTCATTTTTTTTATTATTATCAAAAATTTTATTATGTGAAGTTCATTGAATTTCACTTAATCGAATTGAAGTTAAGTCAGTCTTCTATATGGTAAAACTCTCACAACGTCAATTCTTTTTCATCTGCAATACTCAATATATATAAAATTTTATTTAAAAGGAACATGGGCCAATCCATTTAAGTTAACCAAAGATTAGTCGGTGCTGTTTAATTTCTTATGTTTCATGAAAAGAGATTTTTGGTGGTTACTTGAGACCACATTTGTTTGCTAGTACATGATACAGGGATAACATCAACATGTTCTTGACCACACCCTTGTCTTGAAGCTTTTTGATCCGAAGATGTGCATTACCTTTTGTCACACATGGTGACAGGATCTCTGGACTACATGTATAATTTTTAACCATAAAAACGTGCACACAGCTTTGTTAGTATAATGTCTCCTACATGATGCAGAAATTATGTGGTGAAAGCCAACAAAATTGTCTCTATTCTCAGACGGCTCTATCATCTGTAATTTTGTGAATATAGGCAACCGCCTTTGTTCTGTTATTAATATAATAATTATCCCAATCTCATGATATCTAATCAAAGTGGGTCATGTAAAATTTTCACATCAAACTTCTAATTTTATATCATGTATGCATAAAGCATCCTGAACATCATATACTATAATATTAATATATATATATATATATATATCATAAAAATTACTAGTTTATATTAGTAATTATAAATTATATTATTTTTCCCCATAAGTTCATGTGTATTGTTTGGAGAATGCGGGTAACAGGCTCAAATTGCATGGATCGCAAGGTTGAGGTGGTTTCTTTTTTCATATTTTTTTTTTAATTTTGTGTTCCCGCAAACCTTTTAACAAAGCCTCTTTTATATACACAATAAAAAATCGAAACTCTAATCAAATGGTTAAGAAGTTGAGTTATTTGCCGGCATGTTTTGTTGGTGGGTGGGTTTTGTTTTGTTTTGCACATTACATTGTTTGCACAAATTCAACTTTAACAATTGATTAAAAATAAAAAATAAAGAAAAGAGGAGGGGGGGTATAAGGGAGAAATCAAAATTTCCCTTAAAGTCCGTGGCTTACACACGTGCTGATCCAACAAAGAATACACAATTCAAGGCCTCGGTCAAATAAATCCTCTTAACAAAATAGTGGGGTGCAAAAACGGGGGATCTGAATATGGCTTTTATTTGTTTCAGTGACTCTTACACACAAAAAAATTCACCAAATGGATTCCCACGCAACCTGAAATAAGAGTCCCTCCTCTGTGTTACTACTACTACTACTTAGCTGGTCAACCACGCTGATTCAATGTAATGAATGATCCTAATCAAAGAAAACACGTTACATGGCTTTTGGTTTCTCATTATAAACACAATATCCACTACTAACTCTCTCTTCAGCTACTAATGTGCTAGCACCATTTACAACCAATTTGCCATATTGTTAATTTTATAGTGCTATCACACTATTATATGCTTGTGCATGCATACATATTACCCACACATGCATCTTGCTTGCCCGTGCTGGTGCCGTTACCTTTACGAACACTACACACAACATTAATGTCTTTAATTTGGCTTTAAATGTGATGCTGAACGAACGGTGTACGCTAACATGTTCTTGATTCCAAGGACATGATGTAACTAGCTTCTACAATTGATGGCATGGCTACCTAGTTTGAATTTGAATATTTGATGCATGGTGAACGCGAATTAATCAGCGCCTTGTAAATTGTTATTACGGATCATATCATAGTGACATAGTGGCAATGGAGTCCCCTAGACCCTTTGATTCGATAAGTTTTCAGCTTTGAGGAGAAAGGGCTTTACCTAACCACTTCTCTTGAGCCGAGAGTGTTTTTGAGATAAATTTCATAGAAATTTTCCTTTTTGCTTAGATAAGTTTATTTTTATGTATTGAGACAAAAACAAAAAGAAGATGAGAGTGAGACGATAAAAATAAGTTATCAATATTTATCATTTTTTAAGGAAAGAAAAATTAACTTAAAAATTATTATATGGTCAAAACAATTTTGAGTGTTTTTCTTTTTTAATATTTTTCTTTAAATATGTTTATGTTCTTAATATCCGTTTCCAACTAAAACCTAGCTAATAGGTGCTTTTTTGCTCCACAAAACACTCCATATCACAGACCTGTACCTGCAACCATGCCATAAGTTACAATAAAATACTAATATTATTACCTTATTATTATAATAATAATATAATAGCTCCAACTACCAAATTGACATGGGAGGAACAGGTTGAACGCGAGAACCTCATGAACCAGTTTTTGCGGAATAAAAATAAAAATCCCAAAAAAGGTATAAAGCGCCGCTTATTGACTTGGCTATTGGAGACACTGAAATTGAAACTGAAAGCTGTAATCTCAAAATCTCATTTACACTTGATGGTCTCTCCTCCTAAAGCCTATACCCCGGGATTTTCACACTCATCATGTGACAAATTAATTAAGAAGCAGGTTTGACTGTAATATCAAATTAACAGTCTAATAATATGCCTTTTTTTTCTGGTCAAAACTTACTATTTTGAGTTTGCAGTGGCTTCCCATATGTTCTCTTAACGATATCAAGCCTGAATTACGTGCCGTTAGGATCATAGTATGCTATTTTAACAATCATTTCAAACAACCTTTGAATAAAAGTGCCACTTCCATGATGAACCCGGTGGCCATTCAAAGATTGCCTAAAATGATAGTCAAAATATCATTTCTCTAGCTTTTAGTCGCATGCATGAAATCTTAGATTAAAATTAAAGCGATTTGCACAATCCACGACCGTTTGGTACGGCTTGTGTAAAAACACAATTAAAAATCTTTGAGCCATGTCACGCCAAATCAAGATTTCTCATTGGAAATTAATCTCCATTTCTTGGTTTCATCGGTTTGTTTTTTATTTTTAAGAATTTTGCGAAGAAAATAATGAAAAACAAGAAAGTCATGTTTTCTATTTCTTGTCTTCATTATTTATTTCTTTTGCAAAATCCTGGTATCCTGGAAAACAGGATATAAAGAATGTCAAGAGCACAAAATCTAAGTCCATTACAAATTAAAATGCCAACAAAGCTTTTAATATCTAAAGCTAGAAGATAAATTTACAAATGAAGATTTCTGTCTGGGCAGCAATATGCATGCATCTCCAAAGAAAACAGCAAAAGGATTCTAGTTTGAAACATTTTCAATAATAATATTAAACTGAACTTCTTGCCCTACAAATACATATTTCTATGATCCTGTCTGCAAGGTCTTCCAATACTTCACATTTGTGCTCAGAGGAGAAAGGACACTAGCAGACCAAGATTCCAGATCAGGCAAGGGCCCTGTGAGGGCCATAAAATTTTCGCCCCTTTCCTTTGGCATTCTCTTCCAGCTTACCTGAGAAATTCAAAGACAAACTGTAAGCATATCTTTAAACATGACATTCAGAAAATCACATTCAACATAGGGTGCCAAACTGGCATCAGTGTAATAAAGATCACATGTTGTGTTTATCTTACAAATTACGTTTTTAGTGTAATGCATGAAATCAATGAAGAAATCATGACAAAAACAATGCTATCAGCAACACAAGCCCTACTTGTCCAGGAAATGCTTTGGATAATGCTTTCAGTGTTGCATTTTGTAACCATGTCTCTTCTCTTGATAAATTTTCTGGATCAGTAATTCCTTCCGTCACACTCGATTCCCCATCAATGCCACCACAGTTCACCATGAAGCGACCATCGGGCATCAATCTCTTGTGTAATTCCAACCAAGTACTAACCTGTCAAACACATTAAGAACTCTGAAACATGGGGTCCATTTAGATAACACTAGTTATGACTCTTTTTTTTTAACTTTTTGGAAGTCAAAAGTCATATTTTTAATTTTTGTCCCGTTTGACTGTATAACTTATTACTTCTCAAAAAGTCATTTTTAATGTTTTTCGAGAAGTTAAAGTATCTAACTTTCCTTAGTTTAACAAAAAGTTTCATCTCAAGTTTATACATGCTGTAGAAGAAGATTGTTTAAACAGGACTAGAAAGAGTAGGACGTCCTTGTGAGATATGCTGCTTGTGAGATATGCTGAATTGTGATATAGATAGAAAAATCTTGAAAACTCAGGCCGATTACTCTGTTAAATTAGTAATACAAGGAACATTGAAAATCTAAGAAAAATAGATGTTCATCAACATGACAAGGAAAGTTTACATTATTTTTTTCATAGAAAGATTACAGTGTTTTTAGATTATCAGAATTTTTCATTTCTGACTTTTTTTTTCGTTCTCACTAGGGACAGAATAACTTCTGGGATTTTCATAACTTCCATTGCTACTCATTTTTACCACTTCCTTTTTATGCAAAGCAAAATTGGCTTCTGCAACTGTAGCGGTAAAAGCATATTGTTTTTAAATTGCATCCATCTTCATTCCTCACTTTTACCATCTCTATTTTCCATATATCAACTATGTTTTCTGATAAATATCTTTAAGTCTGCTCCATACATTATTCCCAGATATTCTACTATGACTTATGAGCCATACATGGTTCAGACAATCACTTTAACCCTAGATTTTGATCCTCTTATACGAGCTTCCACATGAGCATACCATGTCAAGATAGAGATGGATACAAAGACCCTGCGTATTACAAAATTTCTTGCACCTTGTGCATGGAAGTGAGGCTCTGCAAGAGTTTGTGTCCATCTCTTTACATGACACAGTCATGTGAAACTGAACTGCAACTATTACAGAAATTTGGCTTATGGACAAGATAATGACTAGAGAAAATGAAAACATGGAAAATGGCCAATTCAAATTCATAAATTTTATTAATTTGCGTAAGCTTAAATTGGACACTGCGATTATTATACTGACAAGGTACACATGAAAATTGTATGTTGAGCAATAACCACATACCTCTTGCAGCTGAGGCAAAACTTTTCCATCAGAGAATAAGTCAACTACAATGCCTGACAATTGTTCAAATATAAGTTGGTCTACAATTGCAGGATAATATCAACTTTAATTAAATGAGGAGAAAAAGAAATCTTAACGGTGTGTTGCTATCGCATGAAATAAAGATCCAACTACATGATCAATTCAACTATGCATTGCTGCATCGATGATTGTATATTATCCATTGAGTTGTGCTTCATTGTTAAATTACTTTCTTTAGCATTTCTGAGCACATGTAAACAAGTGGATGGAAACACCAACAAGATACAGAATTTAATCAGAAGAAATATAGGTAGTGGCAAATTTTTGGACCAGCTAGGGATATAGACAATGTGCAATATGAACATCAAGCAACTAACCAGCATATCTTCTGTATAAATTCTCTGATGGAGTGAAGACATCACCAATATGAACTTTTAAAATGCCACCACCTTCTGTTGGTTTCTCCAGATCAGATAGGCCAAAATAATCTCTCGCTTTATCAATCAACTGAAATATATGATTTTTCAAGGAAAAAGTTTAGTGAGGACGATTGCATCAGTTATCGAATCTGTTTAAAATATGATATTAGGACAAGAAGACATGAAATTTATATGAAACTAACAATCAGTCATACTGTTTTCAACTGAAAATCAGCACCTAGCATCTCCGGAGATCTAGGTGGTAAATGTAATACATTACCATCAAGTTTTTGCAGCGAAAGGTTTCAGCTAGAGTTCTTTAAGTAAGTGATCTAAATAAGGAACAATTTTATTGAATTTATCCTGGAAAATGGATATCTTAAATTTACTTCCCAATGTTTATAAATCAAATTTCTACGAGAAGATGCTTGCTTTCAGACCTCATGTCAGCATAATTAAAAAAGTTTCAGGCATCAATGATTAGCATATTTATGATGATAACATATTGGACTAAATAATGTTATTGTTCTATTGTACCAAAACGTTTATCTAAGACAAAGTGAAGTGAAATCAAATATCCAAGAAGAGGACAACATCACATGGCAGGGGCACAATAGCGAAAGGGTAAAGCAGAGAAACTACATATAAATTTATCAAAACTTTCATTGCAGAAAAGAAGCACATATTACAATTTTGTCAATCTCCCAGCCCTCAAGCTGAAGTGAAGGCCATAAGTCAAGCATCAGATGAGCAGCAGTTCCACCACCCTGAAGGATTTTAAAGCAGCGCGGTATTACTTACAATATCAATGGAATTCTATGGTATAAATTCAACCAAGAAACTATGAGCCATCTCAAAATGAATTACCAAACCTAAGATAGCAATGGGACCTTTAGGAACAATGGCTGGCAAGCTGGCAAACTCATCCTGTTTAATGCAACAAGTTCAGAAACCCCTGAGATGAATAATTAATCTATTGTGTACACATCAATAAACATACCGCAAGGTTATGTTACATACCCATAACAACCAGAGATAAGATAAGAATGCATTAACTTCATAACAGAACAAGTATACACACAAAAAAGAAAAAGAAAGGAACAACAACAATGTCAAAGCAACATACCCAGTAGGAACCAGTCCACTTTTGCTCCTTGTAAAGAATGCTGTGAACATTATCTGCAACCAGAAAGTTAAAAAAACCAAAGAGACTGTGACGACCACAACAAGAAACACAAGTTCCTTGCCTTCAACGCAAAAAAGAAATTGTAAGCGATTGCAAACACGTAGAAAATACAAGACCCCATTTGAACGCTTTCCACACCCAGCTCATCCATGAAGTAAAGTTTGATTTTTTTTTTTTTAATTTAATAAAATTCAGACTTAGAGAGAGAAAAGCACACAAAGAGAGAGACCCCATTTGGATATTAGAGAGAGAGAGAGAGTTACGAGATGAATCAAGGAGTAGCATTCTAGATTTCTGGGTGTCTACTATTATTATGTCATTGTAATCACTTTTTATGGCCGTCAGCACTTGAAAGTTTTCATCATCATCACCGTCTTCTTGTTGGGCAGCAGCATCTGAAGTTGGAGCAGAAGATGAGGATTCTTCTGCATAGGCCTTGACTCGTGGTTGAGTATAATAAGGGAGGAAAGACAAGAGTTTTGGATTTGGGGCGTGAATGGTGAAAGAGTGAGAGTGAGAGTGGCGGCATGGAGTTGCTGCTGCTGAAGCAATGGTAAAAGGGAAGGAGGAGTTGATGATGGCATTGCAGCACAAATGGGGAGGGGGAGGAGGCGCTAATTTGGTTAACGGCAATGCACACCCTCCTCCTCTCATTGTTTGTTGCTTGATGTTTTGTTGGCAAAGGATAACTCCACTGATGCTAAATTCTGTCAATCATTTTATTTTAGATTATATCTTATTGGTGTCGGTGTTTTCTTTGTTCACTTGTATATCCAAAAATGTTGCACTTGCACAACTCATTTAGATAAATATGCAGAGTAACTCACTTTCACACTAGATTTATCATGTTCACATGTTCTCTCTTTATTATCGTAGTTCTCGTGCTTTTGTGAGAATAAGTTGTTGGATATATGCCTAAATGAGTTATATAAATACTACTTTTTTTGCCTTACTTTTACGAATGTTAATGAGACCGAAACAAATGAAAATGTGTCTTCATTTCCACCAAATACCTACAGCTAAACACCCACCTCATGTACTCCGCGAAGCACGTAATCGCTTTTTGTGGTGGACGGAGGTATACTTAATTTGTATTGAGAATACAAAGACATTTAATTTGAATAATGGAATAAAGAATTTGTGATTTGACTGTCATAAAATGTTTTTAGGGCTTGATCATTCATGTAAGTGTAACATGTATGAGTTTAAGAAATGAGAAGCCTCTTAAATATACTAATTGGTCGTCAAATTTAGAATGATGTTAGCCATCTATTAATGCATTGGTAAACCTTTGTCATTTAAGAGCATATATGAATATTCTCGTATAAAAGTTTAATATGAGTAAATTTTTACTATTAATTAAGACGACGAGTCATCTGATTTTTAGAAACCAAATAAGTTAAATTACTTAAAGTGTGTTAAATTTTTCATCATCTTTTAATATTATGCAAATTTAGGATACATCTAAGTGATAAAAAACCTTTTACAATTTAGTATTTCTTGCTCCAAAATGTTTCTAGATTGGATTGGATTTATACTAAAGTTCACACAAAAAGATTTATTAAAAGAAGATAAAATGCAATAATATAGTGATTGTGTTGTCCACATTTTTCTTCAAGCTCCATCAATTATAATTTGGAGTCGAAGAATTGCTCTGGTAATTACGCTTGTTTTGAATTTCATAACACAGATGCCTCTTAACATGTACATTGCTTTTAGGTACTTACTGAGTTTACTGACACACCTTTCCGTCCAAATTTCTGTACAATTGATGACAAGCGACCGTGGAAGATCAGTGTAATTTGCAACAGTAGAGAGGTTTTTGTTTCTGTAGCTTTTATCAAGGTGCAAGGAAACCTGGAATAATTTACTTTTCATAAAAAAAGTTGTCTGCATTTCTTTTAGAGTAGACATCATGATTGGTCCTTCATGATTATGTTTAAAATGGACATCAATTTTGCTCTCTAATGTATATTTAGGCATCAATTTGATCTTTAAATTGCTATTTTGTATTTTAATATTATGAGGGGCTATATGGATGTAAGAAACTTTAGAGGACCAATTTGATGTCCCATTATGTATTTATAGGACCAATTTCAGCATTACTCCTTTCTGTTAATAGTAAACATGAAAGTTCTTTGATGATGGCATGACTGTTGTATCTTTTTCTGACCTCTTTTCATTGGGAAATCTTAATCCAGTAGCACGCAAGAATTGCTCCCTCTTACTAGGTGTCATTTCACCAAAATAAAAATATGGCTGAAAGTCAATAAGTTGAACTAAACCCAAACTTTCCTTCATTTCATTCCTTTTCTGAAGTAACATTATAGAACAAGGTCAAAATTCACTGTGGCCTTCCTTTCCTTGAAAAGAAGCCCTACATGAATAAAAAAAATTTGGAACCCTCCCAAAATACCAATGAAAAAGATTATACAAAATAAAGTAAAACTAATTACAATTCCTCATCTCATCACTCAATATAATCTCTCCACACCAAACTCAAATTCAATCAATAATTCAACACAAATCAGAAACTCTAACCATGTTTTCAGCACCATGCTTTGAATAGGTCATTGAGAGTCACTTTCAATGTGTTGCAGTAAAAATTGGAAATCAGACCTTTGCCTGAGGATTTGAGGTGGATCCACATCCATATCTGATAGCCGGATGTCACTCATCGACCGGAACATCTCCTCCATCAAGAATGGTATGCTGAATTTTGTACAAGGAATCAATGAAATAGCTTGTCAGAAAAATTGTTTTCTTTCTCTATAGTCTGGGAAGTGACTCTTGGGTTTTTAGAGTGTAAAGAAAAAGGAGAACTAAAATGGATCTAGGAGCATATTCATAATTAAGTACCTTGAGTCCACCTCAAGAAGGAATGAGTTATTGGGAATGCTGGCGGAGTCTTCTGTCATAAGCACTCTCATTCTGCTTATGACCTGTAAAGAACAATGATCGAAGGAGGAATGAACAAAAAAAGGAGAAAAGAACCACTTTGAAGATGCTTTGCTATAATTTTTTTATGAAGTTATCTAATGCAGAATGAAGTCATGATGATAGTTACAGCCGCTGTAATAATTCGTGATGTGTGTAAAATGTGGGAATCAGAAATTCATTAAGAAGAGAAGAGAATATATAAAGTAAGAGGATAAGAGATCCTCTGTAAAGAAAGAAGAACGTAACCAAAATATACGAATGTTATCTAGTATGTTTGCAAGTGTTCGCCATACTTAAAAATTAAATTGAAAGCTTGGAACTGATTTACATATACAGTGGAGTTAAATGTGGTAAAAGAAAGAAGGACTTACTTCCGGAGATAGTCCTTGTGCTCCATACTTGTCGTCCCAGAACATAGTTCCAATACGATATATTTGTGGAATGCTTAACACCTGATGATATAGGAAAATTCAGAGTAGAAGATCATTCTTAATAGAATGCCATTAGATAGAGTGAAGCTACTTCTTATCCAAATATGCTCAGGAGGAAATTATGTCCGGTACCCATTAAGCATTATTGTGTTTCAGATAGATGAGTTAGTCAAGTTACCGGGCATAGTTCATTTGTGATCTCTTCCAAAGTTTTTTGAGCCTTTTGATGCAAAACCTGGATAATTGAAGCATTTTTTGAAAATTAACTATTGATGAAAAGGGAAAGGAAGAGTACATTCTCTTTAATTTTTAGTCCAAGAATGTATACCAGAAAGCCCACGGCTTGGCGTATGTGTTTGAGTTCTTCCCACGATGACCCAGCAAACTGCAGTGTTAAAAAACAAAATATAGAATATGAGTCTCTTTCATTTCTGCACATTTTAGTCTAGGCATAGGTTGTGGAAAATATGTATAGTTGACCTGATCTGTTGCTTTGAGAAACCATAGTTCCAACTCATGCAAGCCCGCCTTCAAATATTCTCCGTTGCTAAAGGAGCAGCACTCGCGACGAAGCAACAAACTGCCAGACCATATAGTGTTCATAACTTTGGGAGAACTTGTACCAAATTGAACCAGTGTTTACTGATATAAGAGTTGAATTGAATGGAAATCATGCTCACCTATTAAAGAGTTGGACATTCATGAATGAGAAAACCTGACTAAATATCTTCCTTGTTATCATGGAAGGGACCTGAAGTCAGAAGATGTAGATATGTTGGGAGATCTCTTCTCTGATGAGTGAGTACAAAACCCGGGAAAGAAATATTGAGTATCTCATGCTTACATAGTTATCAGACAGTATACCCAAGATTTGATCTAACTTGTTGACAATGCTTTTCCAGTGCATATGCAAAGCCTGTTGTTTTGCAAGTATATTTGAATGGATGTTTCTGGATGACCCTCTTATTGATCTGGTCCTCATGGCTCTTGGTGCCTGTCATTGGTGGTAAGAGATTAATCAAATCAAATCAAACAAAATCTAATTTCCTTTCTAATTTGAAAGCTTTTCTTTCAAAATGAAGCTTTACCTGAATACACAAATTTAAGAACGGGCTGATCTCCTTTTTGATACTGTCGCGGATCATTCCATATATCTTCTCAACATATGCAGTTAAATGTTGCTTAAACAGAATTGCTGGGTACTTGGCTTCCACTTTGGATTCATTGGGCTTGTCCACCATTCCACTATAACCACTTGAAATTCCCATGCCCAATGAAGATGAACGTAAACCCTGATTTTGTATATCATATCAAGCACCATTATATTTTAGACATTGACTGAATGCAACAGAATTTTTATTTTAATTTATCTTTTCAGTTTTGGAAGCTTACTTGTGCCATTTTTCCAAATAAAGTGGCAGGGGAGTTTCGATTGCGTGACACTGCCTTAGTTGTGTTGCTGACCTTGAGTGTGCATTGTAGATAAAACAGAAGTGTTGAAGTTGTTGAAAGCCAATATGCTAGATCGTCGATTCCTTCTTGACTCTGCCAGGACATAAGACGGTAAATCGATTTCATGCATCAGTATTAGTTGATTACACACAGGCTTTTATCATTAATGTTCATGGAAGGTACTACCTCTATAGATGAACGGATGGTGTGAATAATTTTATCAAATATATGTGTCTTCTCAGCCTCAAAGGATCGCCAATGAAGAAGTGCTTTATAAACAATACAAGCAACTGCTGGTCTGTTATTCTCGAATCGCTTATCTTCTGTAAGACACTTGAGCAGCACATCATGACTTTCCTGTTTATGAGAGATATGAAATTGGTAAGGTACCATTTTATTTCAATGTGCAACTACATGTTCTCTCTAAATCTCTATGTCTTTGAAACTTTCTTTCCCTACTTGCTTTTAGCTTTCAGAAAAATACCTGCTGCCTGTCTGTGAGTGACCTTTGTTTTGCAAGGAAGGAGACAGCTGTTCTTGGTTCCTGAAAATATGATTTTATCGTCTGGAATTAAGATTCTTTTATCGCTTACTTACCTAGAAATTCATAAAGAGCAAATGGAGTAAGTTGGAAATACTTTTCTTGCATGGTGTTCTTCCTCGGCTATATATCCATTGTCCAAAGTCTGCACCATCATAAATGACAATGTCATATAATGAAATGATTTGGTAAGAAAGCTTAAAATTAGTGTACCTTGATCTGTGGAGTCATGTTATCTGCTACAACTCGCTGTTGAATATGTTGATCAATGGCAGCTTCCTGGTCTGTTGTTGTCTTTTCTGGATGAACTTTCTGCTCTATGGCAGCTGCTGCAGCCTGGCTACGTAGAAGTTCATTCTCTGATTCTAGGTTTGCTATCTGATCCTTGAGGCTAGAGAAAGCATGAAAGTTTTAAGTATTTTTCTGGGGTGTATATTTTAGTTCCTAAATTTACTTTCAATTTAATGGCGTGTAAGCCACTCAATGTGACTCAATAGAACAACATATTACGGCTTGTGTCATGTAGTAGCAAGCAACTACCTCCAGTATTTAATTGGAAAACTGTAAATCTTCATTAAAGCTATTCACTTGTTAGCATCATCTATGGAAGGTACCAAAAGCAAAATAGAAAGCAAAGTAGTAACCAATAGTGTCTATGCTGTGAATTAAAAGCACCTAAAATGAAAGGAGGGCCTGACATTTGTGTTATCACCATCTTACCAGAGGAATTGTTTCCAATAAAAAAATCTATTCCACAAATTGGCTCTCATATATGCATTTAAAATTTTCACTGGCTGAACTCAAGTTGATCCATGCTTGGCTGATATTCTTTTGACTGTTAGGTATCGCTCAAGAAATGAAATGATTATTATTAGTGCAAATAATATACAGCTCTTACATTTTGATCTCTTCAGTAAGTTCTTCATTTTTCGATTCTACCAAAGCCTGTTGGCACAGAACCTGATTCTCGGTTTCAAGGTTAGACAAGCTCACTTCTAATCTGGAATAAATAAGAACAGACAGTCAATGCCAGTTTATGATGGTACAGATTTTGTCCGGGATTCAGAACTTCACAACCTTTCGATAGTCTCCTGGAGTTGCGTCGCTTTAAGCTGTGCTTCTTCTGCCTCTTTAATCCTTGCTTGGTTTTCATTTTCAATTGTTGTGTACCTTTGTTCGAACTCTTTAATCTTGTTCTTCAGCTCTTCTACTTCAGACTGTGTTTTAAGAACTTAACTTTAATCTCAAAATATTAATTGTTAAGTGCAAAACTATTTATATGTAACCAACTGTGGCAATGCAACATATCTACATAGATGCCCTTTCTTTCCTTATATATTACATAAAAATTTTGCATGATTTGTTGAATGAAATTTTCGAACTTTCTGAGTTCGTCTAGCTTCTTCTTTCAGGATACCGTTTTCAGACACTACCAATTGATCTTTATTAATTTTATTGTAACATGTCAATGATGCGCGGGGAACTATTATCTCAAGTAATTAGATTGCTTCCCCATTTTACTGATGAAAGCAAACTTTAGATTTACCTCCAGCTCCTCATTTTTATTTGTCAGTAAATCTAGCTTGGTGTTGTCCACTACCGGAACCTCTTTAAGTACTGGCGGTGCTTGTTCAATTGCTAGTTTTGCTGCTTCTCTCTCGTGTATGATTGCGGCATGGGCCTCATCTAGCTGACCTTGCATTTCCTGTAAAGCATTTTGTAGTTTTGCAATCTCTTGCCCTTTAGCTTCTTCAAGGTCAATCTGCAACCACATTTTCCTGATTAAATGGGGTGGATAACAAGCTTTATGAATGAATCAGTTTCTTCTTTTCACTGCTGTTTTGAATAGTGTGCACTGTGCAGTTAATCTCTGATTACAAACAGTTATACAAAATGAAAAGCTTAAGAAAATAAGCCCTTTAATTTTACTGGTATTCACCATATCACTTGAAGGCATTTGTATCTAATCTCCTTACCCTCATGTGTTTTTCAATGTCTAATCTCCATGTGAGCTCCTCAACACGCTTCTCCAGCTTGTCCTTTGCTTCCTTAAGAGCTCCTGTTTCCCTTGCAGCCTGCACAGTAACTTAAAACTGTTACCATGCCTCTACTTTTAAAAATACCCTCTAAAAGAATTGGTATATAGTTCTAGAAAATGAAACATAAGAAGAAATAGAAATCACCATGCGAAGCTTTCTGAGCTCTCTCCTAGCCACTCTGGCTCTCCAAAGACATTGAAGTATAAGCGTTGCTCTCTTTTGTTGTTTGTAACAAAAAAGAGCTTGAACTCTTCTCCATTGTGTCTGCAATGGAATAATTAACATTAATATAAAAGAGAGATGCAAAGTCAATTCATATTATACAGGCTTGTATCTGAAGTTTCTTCAAGTTTTCTATTGAAGAACATACAGATGAAATTTTAAATAAGAAAACATAGTTTGGATTCCAAATTATTTCACCATGCATGTCATGATCTATTTTAGTGTTAGATACTCCTTCTAAGGTTGTCTTTACCTGAACTTTGATTGAAGCCTTTGTTTGTCTCCTGTACCTATACTCATTTCGCGCTGCTAGTGCTCTCAGCCCTGATTGAATAACTACAGCAGATGCTTGTAATGATGTATAATACATTCTTGCTCTGTGTG
This sequence comes from Nissolia schottii, assembly GCA_003254905.1. NCBI lineage: Eukaryota > Viridiplantae > Streptophyta > Magnoliopsida > Fabales > Fabaceae > Nissolia > Nissolia schottii. The sequence continues at coordinate 32,591 of QANU01113591.1, read as the reverse complement.
CGCGCACATGTTTCTGTATCCTAATGGAAGCTGCCTCCCTCCTCATTTGTTCATAGAGTTTACGTGCAAGTTTGGCTGATACATTGAAGGGAAAAAGAAAAGTAATTCAATCCAGTTATTTCTAGGACAACATTATCACAATGATGCACTAAACCAAAAGGAAAGACTAGTGTTAAAAGTAAAATTTAGATTTGTGAAGAAAACTGACCTCTCCAAATTTTCTGGATATGAATTGTAGCATTTCTCAGGGTGATAAACTCTTTCCTGGTTAAATGTGTTCGGATTTGTCTCTGTATGAGTCTAGCTGCTTTGGCTAAGACTTCGGCTCTTCGTGCATCCAATTCAGCCATCTGACCAGCTCTGAGAAATACCTTTGTTTTCCCCATCTAATTGAAAGGAAAATGCCTTAGAGCTTGTAACACCTAAGTTACAAGAAATTTTATGGATAATTGTGCCTTTTGTTTCTATATAACATGTTTTTCATATGCATACTTACTTGATAGCCTTTTAAGCCCATCTTATCACAGATGCCAACAGATGCCTTTTTCTCATCAGAGCTACACAAAAGAAAGAATTATCAGATGAGGTTACACGTGAAACTCAACATATATATTGTAGGACTTGACAATGAGAGATAGAGATCTATGCTATTTTATTTTCAAGCGAGTCTGAATTGATTATTTATTATATGAGCTACATCATAGATTATTCTTATTGCTACTTTCAAGAGATGCATCAAGTGGTTTAGCATAATAGTGCTTGTATTTCATCTTCGACTGATCGTTCTTACTCTATCTTCTTGAAGGTGTGAATGTCTTATATGAAAATGGTAGTAATTAATACGACATTGATTGTCATTTTCTTGTAAACTAGAATAATCTATACCCATCAAGGACGGCAGGGGCCAGCATTCCAAAACGATCAAGGAACTCTTCAAATGTTCTTTTTGTTGGGTATCCAGCACAACTAATCCTTATTGCCTCAAGTACTCCCTGCAAGGGTACCAGATAAGTAAATATTGTTGATGGGAAAATTTTATTGAATTTATTTAACAGTCATACATTTCAGAGATGAGGAAACATTTAACTTACCCCACATCTTAACTGGTTTAAGACATTGAGGTTCTCAAAGATTCCTGGCTGCAAAACTGTATTTGGCTTCACACATCTTATGTAATGTGGTTCTGTCGTGTTCAGTGTCTCCATGAGCGATTGTAGTTGTTGCTGGATATTAAGATTAGATTCAGAAGCAATTCATGCATGTGTTGAGAGTTTACAGAAACCGGCATAACCAATCCATGTTGAAATTGAAATTACCTTAAACTGTGAACCAATGGAAGAGAATTTTGATTGCTTTGATGTCTCCTCAGGTAAAGGGGGAAAAAGATTTGCAACAAATGAGCACTTTGAGGCACATAAAAGAGCTTGATGCTCCGCTACAACATAATCTTTATTTTTATCAAGAAAAAAGTCAGCTTGGTATGTAACCTGCACATCAAAAGGTCTTGTGAGAAGAAATTAAGAGTTATCTTTTTGTTGACTGGATGGTCAAGGAACAATTTTATAATTTTCTCAGCTTACATCTCCAGCATAATGGTTGATTGTGAAGTCAGTTCGAGCGAGCTTTGGCTTGCTGAAGCGCTTGTGTCCTTTATATGTTTGGTACATCTTCTGTGCAAAAGTCTCATGAGTTGACTTGGGGAACATGCTGCAGAAAATATGAATGCAATTTAATTTTTCACTTGTATTTTTGCTTTATTCTATCTTATTTAGGAGGGAAGTAAATTCTGTATAAGCATGTTATACCAAAATACTTGCCTGTATTGAGAAATTATTTTTCAGGCATAATATTTGTTTTGATCAAATTTTTTCAGGCATACTAAAAAAATATGTTCATCTGCCTTGTCAATTAAATCTGCCTTTTCATAGTTTTTTCATTTTTTAGAGAAATGACATACCAGGCTTCATCAAGAAGAGCAATTATTCCCCCAGGTTTCTGCATGCCGCAGATACAATTAGTTTTACAATTTCATCTTGCAGAAGATCTCTTACACAAGCAATGGTGATACATAAGTCTCTTGTTACCTTCTCAATAAGATCAAGAACATCCTGATTATCCACAAATTCTACATAGCTCCAATTGATTTCCTCTTTTGTGTACTCTTCTTGCTCCATCTTGAAAACATGCTGTTGAAACAGATGCATCTATATTATGTATTTGCAGAAACAAAGAGGCTCAATCTATATTTAGAAGTTATAGCCTTGCCTGGTTGAAATGTTGTTGCAACTTTTCATTTGTCAGGTTGATGCATAGCTGCTCGAAACTAGCAAATGGAGAACGAAATAAGATTATAACATGGTGAGGTAGAAATTGTCTTTCTGACACAAAATTATTGTATTTACCTGTTGATTTTAAAGCTTTCGAATCCATAAATGTCAAGGACTCCAATTATGCTTACTGCATTGGAATCTTGACCAATTGAGCTGTTAATCTTGTCTACAATCCTGCCAGATTTTGAGAATGCATTTAATCAATTCCTTGTCTCAAAGCTGAAAGTTTGTCTTTAGAATAGGAAATCGTAAGTATTTATGATGCATTATCATTGCTGGTTTAGAGAGGATTTATTATGCGTTCCGAATTTTTGATTGCTGTTGTACAGGACTAAAATGTTTTCTACACATCAAAGTTTTTCGATTTTTAACGTCCTAGATTTGGTATCAGACTACTGAATGACAATATATATTGGTATTATTGGTTATCTTGTCTTTACCAATCAAAAAGTTTGGAGTACACAGTCTTCGCCAAAGCATCTCGGCTCAAAGCAGCTGCATCTGGGTCTAGTGGTTTAGTGATGTTACCATCAGGAGTAACAATGACACGCTTGCAAAGTGAGTCTTCTAATGCTTTTTCGTCAGACCTGAACATAAGCATGTCAATATACACTGAAGGTGAAGCATAGGAATTAGGTAGATTTGACAGTTGGATCAAAGCTTTTTACATGAATAACTCTGCAGCTGTTCTAAGGTGGAAGAGTGATTTTTCATCTTTTAATTTAGAAGAATCAAATTCTTTCCCTTTGACGAAGTCAATGTTTCCAAGGTGAAGGATTGCAGCTACCACACGAAATATAGCCTCCTGTGGAGAGAATTTTTCTTTAATAAAATGTACTGATAAAAAAGAAATGACAGCTTCATTAAAATGTGATACACTGATGCATCGGTCTTATACCTGCTCTTCCTGGCTGATTCCTACAATGTCCATTGCATTTCTGGTCTCCAAGTACTCTTTTGCATCATCTACATTTGATACTTCATAACAGTTTGATTGATTAAGATAGTGGAATTGCCTTGGATCCCCTAACTTGTACTTCTTGACATCCTATTAAGCAAATTTTAACAGTTAAGTTTGGAGGTAGTAACATATTACTAAATTCCTTTCAGGAAATGATAGAGAAGTCACCTCTGGCGGTGCTGCGCAAAGCATGTAAAAGCAATGATAGTTTCTCTCCGGATCAGAGACCTGGCAAACTCGCGACCTTTCGAGGAGATACGTACGGATTGCAGCCCCAGAAATCTTCCCATTCTTGTCAAATTGAATTTCAACAAATTTACCAAAGCGACTGCCATAAACTCACGATAACTTTGTGAGGGGTCAAGCAAAAATGTAAATCACAATAGAAAATCCAACCAACCTGAGAAACATGCCTACACAAGTTACCTTGAATTGTTGTTTTTGACAGTTTTGGCATTTCCAAATGCTTCCAACACTGGATTGGACTGAAGAATGGAAACCTTGTTTGAGTTGACCAAAGTCCAAGAAACAAATAATTTGTAGGTAGCTTAAACTCACCTCCAAAACCTGTTGTTCCACAGTTCTCCCTTCTGTGTTGGATCTTCCCCCCATGAATGCAAGATATCTCATCAACATTTTGGTTGTTTCTGTTTTACCGGCTCCGCTCTCTCCACTCACCAGAATGGACTGGCTTCCATTCTCATTCATCATTGCCCTAATACATTAAACTAATATATATTAAACTGAGTTAAATCTATCATCAACTGTTATCTGATTTTACTTTACTTGTGCCAAATCTATTTCTACATTGGTTATATACATACCTGTAGCAGGTGTCTGCAACAGCAAAGAGGTGAGGGCTCAGCTCTCCAAATGCTGCTCCTTTGTACTGTTCCATCATATGGATGTCATACAAGTGCGGCAGCCGTCGAAAAGGGTTCACTGCAATTAAGATATTCCCTGTATATGTCTGTTTGTTTCGTTTTTAAGCTGTCAGTTCTTGCTATGCTTTTCCCCTTATGTCATTAATTTGTCTATCAAAAATACCATTGAGAATTTGATATCTCACATATATCTCATTGAGAGAAAAACGGCAGGCTAGGTTACACAGGACTCCTGGCTCATGGAGGTATGCCAGCTTGGTCATGTCATCCACTCCTGAAGGTGGTGCCTCTGTATCTTTAGGGTATATACTTGAAATTTCTACCACCACCTGAAATTGAGGGCCAAGCTAATATTTAGTTTATATATATGCTTCTTTGTGCTTGTGCTTCTAGAATCATGGTAATGCATGCTGGCAGGGGGATTTTTTGACTTTGGAATTGACTGTCAAGTATAGCTTTTGGTCTAATGATGAGCCCTTAATCCAATAGAAAGTGGACAAGTCTTATTTGGAAAACCTGTTGCTTCTTTTATAACTTAAAATCTGAGGGAAAAGAATAATTTTTATTTCTAAAATATAATGTGCTGCGACTAATACTTAATATTCAAGTTCTAGTTTGGTAATGAAGCTGAAAATTATGGCTGGAGCTTTAGTGCTAATATTTCGCATTGATGCTATTACTTCCAGTTGTCTCTGTTTTCATGCTAAGACGAAATATTGCTCCAGCATCTCTCAGGTTTGATCTTTTTCTCAAAAGGCTGGCATCTGGTCAGGTTTTGGCTTTATTCTTGTATAACATAGGCATATAATTTAAATTAAAATAAAACATCAAATCAGTCCATAGAGTTTGCAACACCAATCGAATTTGTCCCCATAGTTTTGAATCGATCAAGTTCATCCCTATAGTTCGCAAATGTCAATCAAATTAGTCCCTGGAATAGACATGCAAAAGGGCTAACTTGATTGACATTTTCAAACTATGGGGACGAATTTGATGGATTTGAAACTATGGAGACAAATTTAATTGATACTGCAAAACTAGACTGATTTGATGGTTTATTCACTTAAATTTTAACTTTACTTAGTACTTTGGTTAAAGAAAATTCAAGTAAAGAACACGAGAAACAAAAATCCAGCTGATGGATCACCCTATAGTTCTTCCTAAAAACTATTCTATTCTGCCATTTGGATCCATAGTAGCCATGCTATTCTAGTCAAGAGCAAAGTTCTGCACCTATCCATGACTTGCATGTTATGTTAACATCCATGATATGGAATTGTTCACTAACAACTGATGGTGCTTTCAGTTTTCGAGTTTTGTGATCAGGAAACAGAAGCGGCTTACAGTTCTCCCATTTGCAGTAACGATGGTGGCATTTTTGCCATTGATCTCTGTGACCTCGCCATCAATCCATGCAATCTCAGGATCCTCAACCCAGACCTGCGATCCGACGATGATGTTCACAGGCGTTCCCTGAACCATCGCAGCAAAACAAGGAAAGAAAAGAAATGTTAAAGAAGTGAGATCAACCACAGAAGAACAAAGAAAGAAAAAAGGGTACTCATCTTTCAGAAGCTCACCATGATGTCAAATTCTGCTTTTCATGAAAATCAGAAACTGCTGGCTTGCAGAACCGAACCAAGATGAATTGGTGCTTTATGAGATAGTTACAGGAGGAAGAAAGCGATGTATCTCACGGAATGGTTGTGTGTTGCAGAGGCTTAGAAAGCAGAAAGGAATGTCCAAAAGGAATACAAAAAGCTGAGGAAATGCCAGGGTGGTAACTCTTTAAAGCTAAGGAGTAGTAGCATGCATCCCCTTACCTCACCTTACCACCCTTCTCCCTCAGTCTCAGGTACTTTTTCTTTTGTGCTCCTTCCACGGTAGATGCTGACTTGGCACCAAGAGAAGCCCCATAAAAAAAAATTGCACATAACAGCAAAAAATGTTCAAATATTCAATTCATGTGTCTGCCGCCTGCAACATGATCACTGAAGTGGGACCGCGTTGCTTAAGCCATAAGAAGAATGAACCACCGTCCAGCTTGATAATATTTTCAACTTATTTCTTTTTGGTACATGAAATTATAATTTTTTATTTTTTTTAATTTCATTGCTATGATCTGGTCAGGTGTATTATTTGGTGTGGCGGTGAGCAGTGGCAGCATCAACAGCTGGTGCTGCTTGTCATATTTCATTATGGTGATTATGATCCCAAAGTTAACTTTCACTCATGGTAAAAAGATTCATGCATAGTTGATTATGATTTATATGCCATTGTCTAATTACATACATTAATATTCAACTTCAAGTTAGAAAAGTAAAAAATTGGGTAAACACTCAAAATTAACAAGCATAGGTTACTTAAGAAGCCATTATGCCTAAAGTCAAATGTCAATGAGTTGAGGAAAGGCTCTCATCTTAAAGATGATGTGTATAAAAGAAAGGAAAAGCAGATTATGAAAGTTGTAGCCACACAAGTCCTGCCATCTGGAATGGTGTAGGCCAATGGGGACCCAGAGTTTTCCAACTTTATGTAAATCTCCACCATCCAACAAACCCAACTTTTTGACATTTGTGGTGGTCCTTTCAGCAATAGAAGTGTGTAACTTCCAACAACATATGTAAGCTACCACCTTTGATTCTTTGTACATCGAGAATCCTTAGAAGGGCGGTTGGGAGATGCCAGGAAGTGCAAGACTGCCACGTTGTTTCCCTTGTGGGACGACTGCAGCAGGTGCCGCATTACTTAAAAAATTATTGTGTGTTCATATATTATTAGATATCACAGCTATTAAAATCTGACTGAATCAACTAGAAAATTGGTGAACTAGTTATTGGTCCAGTTCAATAAATGGATCAGATATGTTACACTACGAATTGAAGTTGAAATACCACTTTTTATTATTACCCAGAGTACGATTTACCTCAATGTTACGAGCATTTATGATAATTTCTCCACATTTTTGGCCTATGGTATGGCCATTCACATGGAGGAAAAAAAAAAAAGTTTCCTGTGATGGGGTTGGTGGGACCTTGAAGCATAGGAAAAAGCCTAACACGGCGTGGCTTTCCAACCAAGCTTTGTTCATCATTCTTTTTCTTTTGTCACTTGTTTAAAGAAATTTGCTGATGTGGGCATCATTAATCATCATTACTCTCGCTTATTAAGTTTTTTGCTCTTTGGTTGTTTTTCTCCAAATTTTAATATGAATTGTGTGGCCTATGTGGCCCCTGTTAGAAATGTAGATCTTTGCTGTACCAAATAATATTACAGGGAGGAGCATCTATTGTCGGTCATTGGTCCAAAGTCATTTCGTTGAAACGCTACTTTTTGGAAGTGCTTTGGACTTAATTTTTCACATTATCAGAGCGGCGATTTCTAACCTACACCAAGTATGTCAAGGAGAATCATGCACCAAATAGTTAGCCACACTTAAAAAAAAAATGAGGACAAATGTGTTCATGTCAAATTGTGATGGCTCACCCATGCACATCTCACCAAACCAACTGATTCGTAGAATCCGAGCACGAGGGGAAGTTGTTGGCCATGAAACAATTACAAATTTAAGCTAAATACTAAAGGGTGTTTTGTTTAACATAGGAGAATATGGAAAAAGAAAACTAAAGGAGTGATAGTTGTTGTGGGGGTCATTAGCTTTTGGATTTTCTTATGTATTCATGCAAGTTTATATTTTATTTTATTTTTTGTTGATGAGGTTTTTTGTTTTTCCTCCAAAGTTGATTTGTTGATGACTTGATGATACCCAATTTCATTTTGTCCAGTTTGAAGTTTGAAGAATGCGTGGGAATGGGGAGAGTGTGCTTTTGAGCAGGATAGAACGAAGACGGTGATGATGGAGAGGGGTGAAGGAGAGGGACACGCTGGTTGGGATAAGAGAAAAATTGGAAAGACAATCGATGATGGATAAGTCCAATTCTGATTGTTATCATACGATGTAACAAAAACATAATGGATGGCTAGATGACACAAAACAACACCATAAATCATTTAAAACATGCTTGGTGCATGATTCTCATGAACTTATTCAATGTATGTTAGAAGTCGCCTTGTAGGAGTACTCACTTTCTTAGTTGAAAAAGGAAAGAGAAACAATGTCTATAAAATTTAGAGATGGGGGGTTAATGAGGGATGTTATGTGTATAGTGTGGTACATATTTAACAAGGCCCAATAAATCAATCCTACCACAGGTTCATGGAGTTTCTTAATTGAGGTGTTGGGAATACAACAAATTTGAGGAGCAACAATACGCACAAACATTCTGATTATGATTGATCCTTGTATTCTACCGTTCTGATCCAATTTGCACTTCTTCTAGCTCTCCCTCGGGTTGAGGTATTTCTTCTGAGGATCTATGTCGAATATCTAGATTTATCTTGAACATCTCCGACATATCTGGCAGATTCATTTTAAGATTTGCCACTTTTCACTTTCTTGATATATCAAGACTGATATTGTATTCCCTCCAAGATGCCACCCAATCAGCTAATACACTTTTTTGAAGGGAATTTCATTGCCAGCCAGGTCAATGAAATTACTACACCCAACCTATTTAGCATAGGTCTTCCAATGATAGCATTGTAGACCAAAGCGCAATCTACCACTAGAAATTCTACTTTAATTGTATGACATAGAGGTATGTTTTCAAAAGTGACATACAACGTAATGTACCCATCAAGTCGTACACATTCTCCCGAGAACCCTACCAAATCTGCTTCATGGGGAAACAAATTGGATTCTTTTAATCCCAATTTGTCAAAAGTATCTCGGTATAAAATATTTGCAGACTTCCTTAGTCAATAAATACTCTCTTCAAATTTGCATTTGCTACTATAGCTATAATTACCATGAGATCATCATGTCCTGGAATGATTCACACTTCATCATTACTTGAAAAAGATATGACTAGCATCCTTTTAGGGTTTCTTGGAGTGTAACAGTCAGACGAGATTTTCGTTACCTCTTTTAGATTTTTCTTTCTCACGTTCCGAGATACTCATCCACTAGCAAAACCACCTGATCTGGTATTAACTGTTCAAGTTATTACCTATTTCATTTCTGGAGGCTTCACTTATCATAAGTTGGGTTGTGAATTCCTTCTTTCTTCTATGCCGAGTTCTGAATCTTCCTCGCCTTCACAATTTTTCCCTTTCCCTTTGTATTTTGGACTTCTTTGGCTTCGAACATACTCAGCCAATTTTCCTTCTAGGACCAATTCCTCAATGGCATCTTTTAGATTTCGGCAGTGATATATTTTATGTCCATTTCCAGCATGATATGCACACCATAAAGACTTATCTACATTCTTCCGAGTTTTTAATTTCTTATGCTAGGAAGCACAAACACTTCATGAGACTGTCATGTCTTCATGTCTGACACACTGCTAACACCGACACACGAAGACATTCGTCCAACACACGTGTCGCACGTGTATGAAATTGTCCAAATAAAAAAAATCACAATTAGTTATGTCCAAGTGTGTCGTAACTATATCCAAACGTTTTTTTATTCATGTCTGTGTCGTGTCCGAGTAAACAATATTTTAAATATTAAATAATTTATAATAATATGGAGCCTTAAAAAATTAGCAAGTATTGACACATGAAAATATCTTGAATGTTTTATATATTTTGAGTATAAAAAATTAATAATTTGATACCAATGAAAGTATTAGGATGTTATTATAAATACTTAATTTACACTTATATGTGTTGTGTTCGTGTTCTGTAAAATTTTGAAATTGGTGTGTCGACGTGTTGTGTAGTGTCGTGTCCCATGTCTATATCAATGCCAGTGCTTCTTAGGTCTTAGGTTTGGGAAACAAAGACAATAACCCTGTTTGCTGTATCTCATGATAAATATGTCCGAGTGGCATTCATATCTTTGTATATTCTGGGAATTTGTTTTGTTTTGGACCTTGTCCTTCCTGCTTGCTTTTCTTAGTAAACCATCCCTTTCTCAAGAGGCTTTTTATGTCATGCATAAACAACTAGCTCTCCTTCGTCTTCATTAATATATTCCTCAGCCCTACAAATACGTTCTTGTATTGATTTTGGAGGTCTTCTCATGAGGGATCTAGCAAATTCTTCCTATCTTAAGCGTTTCCTCAAAATGATCTTAGCCTCGGCATCTTCCAACTCATCAATTTGTTTGGCCTCTTTATTAAACTTGTCAAGATACACACAGAGCGATTCACCTTCTTTTTGTCGTATAGATGACAACTCAAAAGAACTATGTCAAGATGCTGCCTATAACTTAGACCTCGGATTGGTTCCGAGAGTTTGAAAGTGTTGAACACGATGGTGGTTTATAGCCTTGGACGGCGATGGAGGTACCTACAAAAGACACTCTGATGCCCAAGTCAGTTTGTGAGTAATTATGAGGTGAGTAATAGTTAGATATTTTGTACATGGGCATAAACAAAGTTCATGTATATATACTACGAGGTGGTTGGGATTTTGTCTGTTGAGGTACTTTGTAACTGTAATCGTTATCCTGGAAGAACATAATTATGTGGTCTATAATTGTGTGTTTATGATGCATAGTAACGGTTATGATGGTTATGCGCTCTTCAACAGTTAACCGAGTGATAAATGACTCATTATTGCTTAAGCCTCCTGGTGACTAGGTTGAGCGTTATACTCTTAGGTAATCTCATGCTTTCTTGTCTGGTTTGATCATCTCAGGTGTACGAGATTTGACATTCTTTGTTAGATTTAGATCATTATAGTATCTAAAGTCATCATGGTTAACACCACCTCTATACCACCTCCATAGCCTCTAGCTTCCCCCATCTCCTTCACCAACTATTTTCCTTTTCTTTGTTCAATAAATTTCAATCTCAATAATTTAATTGAGAGCTAGGATTATGTTGGCTTTATTAGTGGATAAATATATGCGCTATTTCATTGATTTGCTGCTCATTCATCTAGCAACCACATTCGTCTAGATCAACTCAATCTTGACTATATTCATTGATGCCATTATATATGACTTGTCTGCGCATGGTTAACCCGTTAGAGGAGACTTGTAGTCTAATTGTCAATGTGGAGACCTCTCATGATGTTTGGTGGAACACTCTACAAGATACCTCTAGTAATATTTCTTCAAAACGTGAGTTTTCTCTCACGCAAAAGCTTATTGTCACATTGATCAAGGATCTCACTTAAACCATCAGCGATTACATCAAATGCTTTTACCAAGTCTTTACCACATAAGTCATTCTTGACAATTCGTTACAAGCTTGAACTTCATCATTCTACACTCAATTTGAAGGGGGTGAAAATGTAACTAATTATTATCCTATCAAAAATTGTTGCATGTTATCTTATTTTTTAATTATTTTTATTTTACGTTTAGTTTAAGTTTTGTAGTTTATCTTTATATTTAGTTTGAATTATTTTTATCTTTATATAATAACTTTATATATAATTAATAATAAGCATGACAACTCTCATTAAGTTTGTTCAAGCATTCATCCAAAATTTCCACAATATCTTTAAGCACGGTAAAATTGTTATCTTTATTCCTTCTAACTAAAAAAATATATGGGATATTTGCCAGCAAAGAAGAAGACGCATGATTCCAAAGAGAACAATACCTTGCATCAAGATCATGGCAACAATGTTATAGTTATTGAATCCTGCTATACATATACTAAAAGATATACACCATACATACACCATATATGTATATACATAAAGTTTGTTTTAATGTCTGTAATGTTTGTGCACTTAATAAGTATAATTGAGACTATCATCTATAAGTGTATAATGTTTGTGCACTCATGAAAATAAAGTTTGTACATTATTAATGGTATATGTACGAGTGAATAAAATTGGGTGTACATATAGTATTTTTGATAGTTATTATGGGCATTATTATCTTCTGCTAAAAATATTTGATCATTCTCCCTAAATAATTTTTTTTAGTTGTCTAAGAGGTGTCTTTCGCCGACAGTGACTAATCACCCTTCAAGACTTCCAGATCGTCTACCAATTATGCTAGACTTTGTTAATTGGTTCCCTAATTAAATAAAAATAAAGTCCGTCCTTCTTAGTAATTTAAATGTAGTGGTCTTTATATTAATTAACCTTCCTTAACGGTTAGTATTAATTTTTCCAATAAAAAAATATATTTCCCATATAAAAGAAAAAGGAAATAAAGAATCCAAAAGCTTTAATGGCTAAAGAAGATAAGTACAAAAGGGAAGTTTTTGATTCAAAACTCTTAAAACACAACAAATATGACCATTAAGATATTGTTTTTATCTTTTTGGAAGCTTAAAAAGTTGATTTTGAAATGATAATACAATAAAGCCACTACATGTCAGAATTCCCCTCTTACATCTATTTTCAATTTCGGGCCTAAGAAAGTTTGGGTTTGGACATCCCAAAACAAAGGTCTTATCTATACAACAACTACGGCCCTTTTCTACTGCGTGAGATCAGTTACATACATCAAGCATTGTCATTATCTTATCAAAGATCATATTTTCATGTAGATCATTAACCTCTAAATTTTTTTTTAATAATTTCTTTTATAATTTTTTTAAGTCTCCTCCTACCTCTAACTAATGAGTTACCTGTCATTTGATCTATTTTTCTTACTAGAGCTTCTATTGATCTTCTTCTCACATGTCTAAACCATCTACGACGAGATTCTATCATCTTTTCTACTATAGGTGTTGTTCCGACCTTCTCCCTAATGCAATTGTTCCTAATTCTATCTAATATAGTGTGTTCACTCATCCAATATAGCATCATTATTTTTTGCCATATTGAGTTAATTCCCCTATTAGTTTTTTATTCAGTCCGGGGTGGCATTGTCCAACAAAGGCCTTATCTATACTTAGAAGAAATTAGTTAAAAGAAGGCCCCATAGCCCATTTGGCTATTCAAGAGTTATAGGTGACAAAAATTGTACAGATCTCCAAAACGGAAAATGAAAGGGAGAAAAAGAGAGTTGTTACATTAATCAAATTTGGGTGCAACTTTTATAACTCTGGACTCATGCCATGCGTAGAGCTTAAGTTTTTGTTATTTCATCTTTATGGTAAAATCTTTCTCTTCTTCTTTTTTTCCTCTCCTTTTTACAAGAAAAAAAAAATATCTATCTTCTTTTCCATGCATGCATGTGCTTCGGCACTAATCATACTGAAAAGGAAAGGCAATCAGCAAAATATGCAATTAATCTAATGAAAGTTCAATACAGATCCTTCCGAGTTAAATTAAAAAAAAAATCTTTAAATTTTCAGGAACAGAACTCCACAATTTTTTATGTTCTGGTACAATTCCATGTTTTGATTTTGACTCGGAAGGAGAACTCCATGTTAAAATATTAAAATTTATCGTAAAGAAGAAAGAAAATTAAGGATGTTTGTAGCTAACTTTGATCATCATTAATCTTTTTGTTCGGCCAACGCCCACTAAATTACTAAGTTATTAACTAACTGAAAATTGAGAAATTTTTAGGGGTTTCTTGAGTGGGACATTTGCTGTGTTCCATTCACTGTGTAAAAACTCATTTGACTTTTGCTTTCGTAATGTTTAGAATTATGTTATTTAGACTCATTTAATAGGGAACACTGTGCTTACTCATACATCATCTATCATTGTATGATTATCTCAATTTAACCCATCCAATGATAAATGAGACGTAACTTGATACAGTGTCTCATGTAAAATGAGTACTTATAACATTGATCTAATTTTTATTATAGGAGTATATTCTTACTTGTGTGGCAATAATTAGGACTAATTAATTAAATTGGTCAACAGGCTTAGCCGCGTTTTGACAGCCAATGCCATCAAACATGCATGATTTGATGATTGAGTGGCATGAATTAGAGTGCGATATACGCCTAAGTCAAACGGGAAGTGGCGTCTGAATTGTAACCCACCAACTGGAAAGGTCAAGCAACACAGCTAGCATTGTATCTATATTATTGATTCATCTTGAACTCAGAAAGATCGTAGACATCTAATGTTGGATTTCGATTTCAGGTCTACTTGAAACCCAGAGCAACGTTTTCAAAAGTTAGGCAAAAAGGTTCGATTCTTTCCTCACACAACATTAAATTAATCATGTCCTATATGTGTTAGGAATTTCGGTATGTACGGCGGAAGTTGAATCGAAAATTTTATTTATTCTTATAGATTTTAGTGATTACTTTGCTACTCCATCTCCCTCTGGCCACTTTTGTCATTTAAAAAAAAATATACATACTAAAAAAATTATTTAATGAGCTTTGAGATATAAAACAATATAGAATGTATAAATTAAATTAATCCTGAGTAAATAGTGTTGTCATTGGGAGGATGTGAGATAATAGGGATTTAATTGAAAAAAAAGACATTTAGTGTTTTCTTAATATAATCAAAAGATAAGTAATGTTGGACAAAATTTTGAATAAGAAATAACAACAAAAAGTGGATGGATGGAGTATAGTTTATATAAGTCAAAGCAACTAGTTTAAGAAAAGAGTTTAATTGTTATTATTTATAGTGTAAAATTCTTATATATTGTCATCCCATCAAATCTTGACACATAAGACATAATAGTTGATTCCCTCACCCATTCTCTCACTTCTTAAACTAGTATGACTTATCACTCTTAGTGATTATTTTCAATGTGAGTGGTTCTAATCTAACCATACACCACATTCCTTTAAATTTGAATTATTTTATCTTTTACCTTATCAAATATCTTTCATTATTTAAGAGGGTTATCCGAGGTGATAGATGTCTCGGCCTCTTAACTAAAGGCCTCGGGTTGGAATCCTAAATAAAAATAATCTTTGTTGGAAAACCTCTTCTCCTTAAGGGACATCAGTCAGATCGGACCGAGTTTGTTGAGTTCCTAATAATAGAGTCTAAATATCAGTTGTTCAATCGAGACCTAAAAATATACAATTTTGGCATAAAACTTTTTTTTTTTAATATATAGACAACAGGACAAACAAGCCCAAGCAAAATAGAAACTAGGAACCAGGGGGAACAAACACTCCAAACAGGTTTGCCATGACAGCTATAGAGAAGAACTTAGGAGTATCCTCAAAAGAAGTAAGCGAATTAGAACCAACAAGAGCTTCCTTGGCCAAAATATCAGCACAAACATTCGCTTCCTAGACGACATGACTATCATAAATCGTCCACTCAGCATCCATACTATGCCAAATCTCATGCACAATATGTCGTAGGGGCTGAGAGCCAATATCAAACTACAACAAGGAGTTGAATTGCATCCATGACGCTCAGTTCCACCAAAATTTGAGAACAATCCACATAAACAAGAAGCTGAAGACCAAGGAGAATACCGCATAGTTCTGCCTCCAAAATGGAGCACATAACAAGGTGAGAGTTGAAAGTTGAGATGAAGCAACCAATCGGATCTCTAATAATTGCCCCACAAGTCGTAGACTGGCCCGATGGAAGAATAAAGCCATCAAAATTGAGCTGAGCTTGAGACAATTGGGAGGGGGAGGCCACCAATAGCCACTAGACGCAATAGGAGAGGAGAGCCTTTTGCTAGATAGAGTCTTTCAACACACGAAGCCCAAAACAATCAAGGGAAAACGACTAGGGAGAGAGTAAACCGGAATGCGGTCATCCTTAAAATTCTAGAGTTATGATGGTACCATAAATTGTAGCAAACAATACCAGAAAGAAAGGTCAAGGCATCCCTTGACAAAAGCAAGTACGAGCCAAAAAGGTTCTTCTCCAACCAACCCCTCAAGGGAAG
Organism: Nissolia schottii; assembly: GCA_003254905.1. Taxonomy (NCBI): domain Eukaryota; kingdom Viridiplantae; phylum Streptophyta; class Magnoliopsida; order Fabales; family Fabaceae; genus Nissolia; species Nissolia schottii. The sequence goes on along the minus strand of QANU01113591.1, from coordinate 16,652 downwards.
ATGAAGAAAATCTTCTTAACGAAAACTAGGCTCAATTCTCATCCACACACGCTCTGTCGCCAGGCAATCATGGAGCATTGACTCAACATTCAAACCACACTTCATAAACATAGGGGATTCCACCATATGGATGGCGATGGCATCTAGTAGCAATGGTAAGGAGGGCCTCATTGGCAACCAAAGAAAACACCTAACCCTTTAAGTAACATCCAGGTGCTAGATATGCTTGAATAGTGTGTCCCCTGAATTAGTCTCCAAATTAGATAGCATGCTATGCGCAGACCTACACGAGAATTGGCCACTATAAGATGGCAACCACCTCACATGATAATCAATCCAAATGATAGGGTTCGAGGCTTTCACAGAATGCAAGATCTCCACATAATTAGGAGGTAGAAAAAGATGCAATTTAGCCCAATCCCAAGACCTTGTGGTAACAACGAAACTATTGACATGGAGAAAAAGGGGCTCATCATCATTCTCATGCAATGCAAAATCACTCACTTATGAATCTCAGGGAGCCAATCATCCTGCTAGAAAGAGGACAGTTATGCCATCCCCCATTTTCCAAACCAGTTTGCAATGGAAGCGATTCCACAAAGAAATGATCCCCCGCTAAGCATTGGAGGCGAATTGATTCTTATTAACCAAAGGAATAATATCATTAGCACATTTATACTTACTTCGCATGACATGCACCCATAGGGCCTCCCTATTTTGAACAAGACCCTAGCAAAGCTTCATCATATATGCTTTATAGGTGTCACCAGCCTTTCGTAAACCCAAACCACCACTATGCTTTAGTTCACAAATAGCATCCCAGCTAAGGAGATGGACATTCCTATTATCTTACCACCCCAAATAAAATTCTTACATACCTTGTTGATCTTATTGTAAATACTCACGAGAAGCTTAACAATTTTCATAATGTAACTAGGGATAGAAACAAGAGTAGATTGGACAAGATTAACCAAACTTGCCATAGAAAGAGAGCTAGCACGCCAACCATTAAATCTAGAATTCATTCTATCCAAGAGAAAATTGAATTTACTCTCAGGGCAATAGTCATGTAAGAGGGGGTCCCCAAGGTACTTGCCAAGGTCATTCGTAATCATGTAACCCAACTCATTGCTAGACTCCTGCATAGGATGAAAATGTACATTATTAGGGATAAAAAAAATGCAAGACTTGTCTTGATTGACTTTCTAGCCAGAGCTAACGCAGAAAAGGTCCAACACTTCCTTAATAGTCTCAACCTAATCCAACAAGGTCTTGTCAAAAAGCATAAGATCATCTGCAAACAACATATGAGAAATCTTGGGGGGCTCTCTGGTTTATTTAGATTGGCTTCCACGTACGATCCTAAACCAACTGTCGCATAAATAAGATGGGATAATTTCTCAATACATGGGACAAAGAGATACATGGAGATAAGGTCACCTTGTTGGATTCCCTGAGAGGGAGTAAAGGAGCCTGTCTTCTCCCAATTCCAAAGCAACTGCATATTAGTCAAATGAGTACAACAATCAAACAGGCTGGGAATACCCACCGTCAATGAGAGTGTCTTGAATAAAATCTCAATTCCATCTGTCATACGCTTTTTTCTAAATCGATTTTAATAGACATAATAAAACATTTAGAACCTTTGTTGATATGCATAGAATGAACAATCTCACGGGCAACCAACCAACAGATTATCAGAAGTGTGTCTACCAGGAACACAACTGGATTGTTTAGGAAGGATGAGTTTACTCATCAATGGTTTAATTCTCTGAGCAAGGATCTTCATAAGCACCTTATAAACTATACATGTTATAGAGACTAATACGATGAAGCTGGGAGAAACCACCTGGTCTATCCACTCTAGGGATTGCCATTAATTACTTCAGCCACCCGAGTAGGATCTCGGAAGATACTATAAACCTAATTAAAAAGAGAATTATTGATAGTATCCCAGTTATTTTGAGTTGCAAATCTTGTTCCAAACACATCTGGACATCCTTGTTCCAAGATTTAACCTCTTAAGTCAAAATTAGAGAAATTGTGGGCAAGCGACTCATCTGGACTCCCCAAACCCCTTATGAAATAGCCAAGGAGTCAGGAAGCGGAATGGGCGATCAAGTCTACCCTCAGCCACCAAGAGGATCGAAATGTGGTCTGATTGAGGACCAATCTAAATTAGCCACACTACTTCTAGAACCCTACCAGGTGAAGGCTTGGCCATGGTAGCCCAAATCCACTAACAAACCATCTTAAAAAAAATAATAGAATTAGTTTGATTCGATTATTTGGTTATTGAAAGGAAAATACTATTTTTGTAAAAAAAAAAAAAAGATTTGACTGACGAATGTTGCAAAACACTTTTTTTTTACATACTTTGTTAAAAAATTAAAGTGAAAAGATTTCTTTATTTCTAATACATTAAATGTATTAAAAACTTCAAAAACTAATATTTTCAATAAAACATTTCTACTATAAACTTTTTAACAAGTGCCTTAAGGCACTTGTTAGCATTTCCCAAAACAAAAAATTAATAAAAAAAAATCATGCTTGGCCGACCATAATTAGTTGACAGTTAATTCTATTAGGAGCGGTTAGTTTGCAGTTGGATCAATAACTGCCTCTAACGGTCGTTAATTATGCAGTAATCTAGTGCAACTCAGGTGCACATTGCAGTGATGTACTAGAGTTTAATCACTATAATCAAAGTTTTCTCTCGTTCTCACTCTTTGTTCTTCCCTAATTTTCAGTAGTCAATATGCGGTAGAATGCAATCGGATCCAACGATTTCATACAGGAACATACATAACTTGTTGTATAAATTTCTTTTTCAAAGTCAATATATACATCAATCTAAAATAATTTCATATGTATGTCAAGGACACATAGAAACTGCACCCAAAAAAAAAAAGACGCATAGAAACATTAATTGATTTTAATTCATATGCCATGAAAATCAACCTGTGTGGTTGAGACTTGAGATGGTTAAATGAGTTGGCCCAATGGGACAATTAGTTTACCCCATTTTTTCGTATTTTGTTTTAATTATCCAAAATTAAACATTACACATATTAAGATTAACAAAAAAAAAATCTTGGTAAGTATCTAAAATAGTATGAATTAGCAAAATTATCTCTATATATAAAAAAACATTATTTTCAACATAACTATTATTCTCTTTACCTCCATTATGTTAATTAATGCTCCACTACAATTTGGGGTATGAATAAAAAAAAGAAGTAGTAATTACACTTAGATATGGTAAATAGACAAATATTTTAAAATCCTAAAAAATAGAAAATGGATAGTTAAAATGGAATAGAGGAAATTTCATAAATAAGAAAATTTTTAAATAATTAACTAATTTCATAAATATTAAAACAAAATAATAAGTTTCGTCTCCTATGATTTCATAAAAACATACATAAATAAATAAATTCTAAAAATAATTACATGGTCTCTATGAAGAAAGTCACACACTTAAAAATAAAAATGACTGACAACTAAAAAGCAGAGACATTAGGAGTTACTAACACACACTTTATATGGAAGAAAAGAGATAGAAAGAATAAAACTAACTAAAGCTTTGANGTCAGCGGAAACCGTGGTAGTAGTGTAAATAGTTTCAAAACGATGATATTTTGGTAATTTCTTTGACTAGTCGTGTCAAAAGAGAAAAAAATTCCGTCATGCCACTATAGCATACCTTGGGCATTACATCGGATGTCACTTTCCGTTTTTTTTTAACCGAAAAAACAACGGTTGTTACAATAGATTTTAATGGTCGTTGGTCTCTAACGATTTTTCAAACCGCTTAGATATTCCACATTTGTGGTGGTTAAAGTTAACTGCTACTAATCAGCCCTATTATGCTACGATTCTTGATTTGGGGCAATCTTGAGGTTCGCTATGGTTCTCTTGAAATTAACTGCTGGCTAAAACTAAGATTATCATTTTTCCTATAAAAGAAAAAATAACTTAATGCTATTCTCAAACTTTCTCACACTTCTGCGGACTCTCAAATTCTTCCAGTCGTATTCACGGCCATCTTTACCACTGTGCCACCAAAGCGCCACCACGGTGGCCACCGCCTCTTCCTTCACATTATCTCTATCGTGTTCTCTGTCTCACCTCGCCGCCGCTCTCACTGCCTCTTCCATCGCGCTGGCGTCAACTATCACTCATCCTCACCACCATCTAAGGATCACTGCCGTCAATTAATGTTTGTTCGTTCATCATTCTTAAAGAAAATCATACTGGATTTTTGTGATTATGCAGCAATATTAGGGCCTTTTTCTTGGTTTCTCCGCTTTGCTATTTAGTAAATCTCATTTCTGTGTCCTGTTAGCATATCATGGTTATGTGATTTCGTGTTAACTAGTGAGACTTTCAGAGTATACCATTACTAGGAAGAAATTTGAGGAAACTCTTGTAATGTGAGGAAACATTGTTTCTGTTGGCTTTGTTTTAGTTTTGATTGGCTGGCTTTCTTGTGTGGTAATTTTTGCAGGTGGTGTGATGTTAATGCCAGAGTGCTTCAACTTTACCCTAACTTTACGAGCATCACTACTTCAAGATTTTATTTGAGGCCTTGCCATCTACCATGTACATGCGAATACAGGCAAGAGGGATTATGTCCTCCCAACTTGGACCTCTGCCACGTGCTTCAAAAGGTGCCACGTCCTTCATTGCACTTTCTTGTGTATTTGATGATGATGATGATGTGTCTCCGTCACAGTGACTGAAGAAGTGGAAGAAGATGAACCCTCACAGCCTGTTGGCCTCTGCAACCATAAACATAGGCGTGGCCTTGATAATCCTGTCGCTCTTCTCCATCCTCAAGAAACAGCCTTCCAATGTTTCCATATACTACGCTCGCCTTCTCTCTCGCCGCCAACACATCCCTAGCCTTGACTCTCCGCCCCGCTTCCTCCCTTCAGTCTCTTGGATTTCCCGCGCTCTCCGCGTCACCGAGGACGACATCATCCAAGCTCATGGCCTTGATGCTCTCGTCATCATCAGGCTCTTCAAATTCGGGTGACGTACTCCTCATCCAATTAAGTTTCACCTCCTGCGTTTAGTTCTTAAGAAATGTTATTTCTACTTACTTATTGTATATGGTATATGGGACAACGTGTTCATTCATAATTAGATGAGATTTTATACGGTGTAAATTACATTAAAATCTCATTTCCTTTATTTATTTATTTATTTAAATTTTCCTTTAAGTGGGATGATGAAGCATCCAATGTTGTGTGTATCACGAAACTGCCCTGCAAATTTCATGGTTAATTCTTAATTTTTCTGTTTTAAATACTTCTTTTTTGTTGGTAGCAGCATTAAATTTTTTGCAGTATGTTCTCTTGTTGGGTTGGTGGTACTTCTCCCTGTTAATTATGGTGGCCAGGAGGCTCCTAGTAGGAGCTACTATACCACAGATTTGTCTACAATATCAAATGTTCGCAGAGGTTCTGAAAGGTGAGACTTTTTCCTGAAAGCTTTCCTCTTTTATATTTCAGAATATGCACCAGGGCTATCATTAGTACGGTTCCTCAGAGCAAGGGACTGGAATTTTGCCAAAGCCCATGAAATGGTTAGTAAGATCTTTTTATGTTTAGTAAAAGCCTTTACATGGAAACTTTCCCATAATTTGGTTGTTCTTGAGTCTTGATCTTTTGATGTGTATTACTTTGCTGATGATTTAAAGTGTTAACAGTTAATTGATTGTTTGCAATGGAGACTTGAAAATGAGATTGACAATGTTTTAGCGGTGAGTCCCTTCACTTACTATGCAGTTATTTTCTGAATTCTACTGTCTTTTGGGTTGCCTACTCGTAAAATTTCGTTTCTGAATTCTTTTTCTTCTCGTAGACTTAGTTGTTCTTCTTGTTGTATGGTAAATATTGGAGGGTTACAATATGCAAATACTGACATAGACTAAGATCTCATTATTGAAGATATTTATATTTAAAAAGATAAATGGGTGAAGATATTTGGTAATTCTGGGACATTCCTAATATGTATGGGCGCGCCAAACCTTCAGGCTTTGTCACATTCTCCCTCCATACTCTAGTCTCTTCATATCATGAGGCATGAATCTAATATTGACAACACAAGTTCCTTAAGTTGGCGGTTCTAAGAGCAAATTTATACGGTCAAGTGTATGTATATAGTCTTTTTATATGGTTACCAATAGTTGCATTACTCTTGTTAGCTTTAGCACCATGTCTCAGTTGCAACTTGCAATTACATTGTTTTGAAACAACATATCTTATGTAAATATTTCATATAATGAGTTGTTATTATGCATTTAAAAGTATCTTGATCTCGTTTTGTCATGGATGAATAAATTGTACTGAGGACCGTTACTTCATTAGTTGTCTAAATGGATCCCATCGATCGATTTTTGTATTAGTTCACAATGTTTATGCTTTAGAGATAGGGATGCATGTTAGTGCCAAAACTACAGAATTTTTTTTTTATTGCTGGTGTGGGTCTTTGGGTTAAACCACTCTACAAAGGAAATTCATGTAGTCCCTGGAATTATTTGACACCCTTATTCATATATATGCATTACACTTTTAGCATATATTAGATATTAGATATGTATCATATATATTGATCTTCATGATCGTAATTGTGAAGCATCGTTGAGTTTTCTCATTTTTTTTATTTTGCATATTCTTGCAATAGAAGCCAATCCCTGCAGATTTGTATAGAGCTATGCGAGATTCTCAACTCATAGGAATGTCTGGTTACACAAAGGAGGTATTTTCGCGTTTTAGATATATCTTCCTAGAGCTTTAGATCACATGTAAATTCAAGTTTTGTATTCAACTTCTCACATGATTTTTCCTTTCCCTGACTTCACCCTATATGGATGATGTTATTATAATAAGAAATAAGAAATTGCATGTTTATAGATAATCTGAAATGCTTCTACTTTACATGATTGCTAATGTATTCCACTTTTGGCTTAATTATGTCAGGGTCTACCTGTCATTGCTATTGGTGTTGGGCTCAGCACATATGGCAAAGCATCTGTAAGGATTTCATACAATCTTTTGTCATTTTTACCTGTACAATATAATATAAATTGCAACAATTCATCGAATATTACTTATTGGATTAGTGTTTTTTTTTCTTTCTCTTTTTTGGTTTCTGGGGATTTTTTTTTTTAATTTCTTAGAAACTTTAGCACATTACAAAGTGTCGTCATTTAGACACGAGCAATTAAATGTTTCTACTTGAATGCTTCAGTGTTGAACGCCTGCTTGTTATCTGTCTATATTTCGCAGTGTGGCATCTAAACTTCTTCGGATGTTCTATTTGATATTAAATAGCACATTACAAAGTTTATGATGATGCGGCCAAATGAATGAATATAGGGATCGGTGATCATGGTAAGCACCTAATACTGGTTTTGTTTTTCATAAATTATCTATATCCAGCTTGATTTGAAACTTTTGTCGTAGCCAACAGCTACAAAGAAGCACTGGCATTACATTGGCACTTGTGTGAAAGTCTTGGATATGACTGGTTTAAAATTTTCAGCAATGAGCAATGTGAGGGTATGCCTCTAATTTAGGGGAAAAAATTGTATTTTTTTATTTTGTTGCTCTCAATATCAACTGGCATTGCAATCTTATAGTTTACACTTTATGTTTGACCACCTTCTCCAGCTTTTGACTGCTATATCTACAATTGATGACTTGAACTGCCCAGAAAAGACAGACACTTACTATATTGTTAATGCGCCATATGTATTCTCAGCATGTTGGAAGGTTTGTGACTGGCCATGTCTTTTTTTTAATAGTTTGGACTGCGACGCATCCACTTCATGTCTTTAATTTCGTACACATCATTAAGAATCCATAGATAAATAAATGGCTGAAATGTTTTCGCTTCATTAACAATTGGCAGGTTGTAAAGCCCCTTTTGCAAGAAAGAACACGGAAGAAAGTCCAGGTGCTGCAAGGCTGTGGGAAAGAGGAATTACTGAAGGTAATAAAAAGGTTCACATTATCCTCATGCATATATACTTGAGTTCTCACAGTATTGCCTACACGCTACACCTGAATTGAATCCATTGCTTCTAGGTCGAACTGAATCCATTGCACATTGTTTTGTTGTATTAGTTAAACTGGTGTTGATAGCAGGACCTTGCTTATGGATTTTAGTTCTCTAGTTTCTAGTTCAATACTATGAAAGTATAGTGTGATGAACATGCTAATGTTTAATTTTAAATTGTCATTTTAAGTAATAAGCTAAATTTTGTAGATTTTGTTTATAAATTGGTTGGACAAGTGAGTGAAATTTGATTAGATCAGCTTCTTGTCGTACCTCCTGATGATATAGAGTGGAGTCGTGTGTCATAGATCTTCCGTATCTCACCGCTATAATTATTCCTGCCATTACTCTCTCTCTCTCATGTTGCTGATTAAATTTGATTTTTGAGACTTGAAAAGGAACATTACCAAATCAAATCTGTTACGTTTTTCCTAGATTTGATGCAACCACAAGACATTTGACAACCTTATAAAAAATGTTTTTTTTTTTTCCTTAAACTTGTGAGCAGCTAATGGGCTATGCATCTCTCCCACACTTTTGCAGAAAAGAAGATTCCAAGTCCTTGCGGCATCACGCCGCGCGCAGGAAATAACGAGAATTGCTTCTCATTCGACCACTCTTTCCACCAGCAACTCTACAACTACATCAAGAAGCAAGCTACCATTATGAAATCCATATCACCAATCAGGCGGGGTTCCTTCTATGTAGACCTGCCAGAGCCAGACCCGGACGATGCCAGAATCGCCGAGACCATCGAAACTGAGTTCCAAAAGTTGGAAATTCAGAATGGTTTTACTAACTCGCGGAACGGTTTTGCAGTTAATGGGCATTGAAAGGTAGTGTTTTTTTTTGCTTCCTTCATATTTCTGATTCACTTTTTTATTTTGTTATTACTTATGATCCCTATTCTATAAGGAGGGTTATAGTCAATTATTATAAGAGGTTAGAGTTATAGTCAATTATTATAAGATGTAATATTGGAATGTTTGCATCAGCTCGATGCAAATTTCTTGTGACACAAATTTTAATCTAATTTTTATGATCACCTTGTGACACAAAAACGTTTCAAAGGCATCCATGAGGGAAATAATCCCTTGCTTGTGGTCACCTCCTAAGTTCGGATGTGACAGTGTGGTATTAGAACTAGTAGGTTTCCTTGTGTCTATTGGAGGAAGTGTCCTTAAGTAAAGTTACGATTGTAGAAATGGTAGGCGCCCCATTTGTACAAGACGTAATGTTACATGAGGCCTATAGGATGTCAGTCATGTCATGTCTAGGGTCAGTTAGAAGAGTCGTTAATGTGTAGAGCCCAGTAAGCATGTCAGAGTCAAAAATGTCAGTTGTGTCCTCTTTCATTCCTTGACCCCACGTCTGGTTTGCCTATGACAAGTATGTAGCTATAAGAGTGGGTACAGAATATTAGAGAAGCGCAATGAAGGCAGTGTATGATCAGAAGGAACGAGTTCGTGACATTTGGGGACCAAATGTCTTAAGATTAGAAGGTTCTGAAGACCCCTAGAAGGAAAGGGAAAAATAAAAGGGCATCTCGCGCTAGACGTTTGGCAATCTCACGCGAAATGAGAGTCAGAAAGACGCGAGCTACAGCGGCGGAGCGTGTGGGCGCGCTACAACATTTCGAGAAATTAGTCTCACATCGTTTACAATTATGCATGGGGAGTCTCCTCCTCTTATATGTGGAGGCACCTCGTGAGTATTTAAACTTTCTATTTCACTGCATAGCTGAGGTCACACTTTTATTAGACTTTTTGCTTCGGTTATCATTTTATTTCTTTTCTCCCTCTCGCCTTACGTTCGTGGGAAAGAAGTGGCTTCACACAGGGTGTTTGGAGCTCTGAGCATAGTTCTCGCCAGCGGTCAGCCATGTTAAGGTGAGTGACTTTCTTCACGGTTTATTTTAGACCGTGCATTCATTTGATAGTTATTTTTTATTTATTTTATCGTTATTTTATTCATGCATGTTTTAGAAAATTTTAAGAGGTGGAATTGGTTATCTTATTAATCTATTTATGAGGTTTCTGTTTTAATTAATTAGTCATTTTCTTGTGATTATTTGTTTAGAATCCTTTTGTTTATGAAGTAGATATTTACGAAATTATTTTAGAAAATTATGGGCACGATCTTATTTGTATTTTGTATTCGAGTCATGTCTAGAGTGCTCTAATTGTATACAGGCAGGATCCTTAAATCAGTCTCGTGTTTTATCATGTATATTTATGTTTAATATAAAAGAGTTTATCTTTATTCGAAAAAAAGGTTTTATATGTTTTAATTAAAGTTAAAGTGTATGTTTTTACGAAAAGGGTTTCAGAGGCATCCAGGAGGGAAATAGTCCTCGCGTGTGGTCACCTCCTAAGTTGGGGTGCGAGTGTGGTATTAGAGCAGTAGGTTTCCCTGTGTCTATTGGAGCAAGTGTCCTTAAGTAAAGTTACGATTGTATAAATGGTAGGCGCCCCATTTGTACAAGACGTAATCTTACATGAGGCCTATAGGATGTCAGTCATGTCATGTCTAGGGTCAGTTAGAAGAGTCTGGTTAGCCTATGTCAAGTTGGTAGCTATAAGGGTGAGTACGGAATATTAAAGAAGCGCATTGGAGGCAGTGTATGATCAGAAGGAACGAGTTAGTGACATTTGGGGACGAAATGTCTTAAGATCAGAAGGTTCTGACGACCCCTAGAAGGAAAGGGAAAAATAAAAGGGCATCTCGCGCGAGACGTTTGGCAATCTCCCGCGAAATGAGAGTCAGAAAGACGCGAGCTACAGCGGCTGGGCGTGTGGGCGCGCTGCAACATTTCGAGGAATTAGTCTCACATCGTTTACAATTGTAGATGGGGAGTCTCCTCCTCCCCTTATTTATGGAGGCATCTCGTGAGTATTTAAACTTTCTATTTCGCTGCATAGCTGTAGAAGTCACACTTTTATTACACTTTTTTGCTTCGGTTATCTTTTTATTTCTTTTCTCCCTCTCGCCTTACGTTCGTGGGAAAGAAGTGGCTTCACACAGGGTGTTTGGAGCTCTGAGCATAGTTCTCGCCAGCGGTCAGCCATGTTAAGGTGAGTGACTTTCTTCACGGTTTATTTTAGACCGTGCATTCATTTGATAGTTATTTTTTATTTATTTTATCGTTATTTTATTCATGCATGTTTTAGAAAATTTTAAGAGGTGGAATTGGTTATCTTATTAATCTATTTATGAGGTTTCTGTTTTAATTAATTAGTCATTTTCTTGTGATTATTTGTTTAGAATCCTTTTGTTTATGAAGTAGATATTTACGAAATTATTTTAGAAAATTATGGGCACGATCTTATTTGTATTTTGTATTCGAGTCATGTCTAGAGTGCTCTAATTGTATACAGGCAGGATCCTTAAATCAATCTCGTGTTTTATCATGTATATTTATGTTTAATATAAAAGAGTTTATCTTTATTCGAAAAAAAGGTTTTATATGTTTTAATTAAAGTTAACGTGTATGTTTTTACGAAAAGGGTTTCAGAGGCATCCGGGAGGGAAATAGTCCTCGCGAGTGGTCACCTCCTAAGTTGGGGTGCGAGTGTGGTATTAGAGCAGTAGGTTTCCCTGTGTCTATTGGAGCAAGTGTGCTTAAGTAAAGTTACGATTGTATAAATGGTAGGCGCCCCATTTGTACAAGGCGTAATCTTACATGAGGCCTATAGGATGTCATTCATGTCATGTCTAGGGTCCGTTAGAAGAGTCTGGTTAGCCTATGTCAAGTTGGTAGCTATAAGGGTGAGTACGGAATATTAAAGAAGCGCATTGGAGGCAGTGTATGATCAGAAGGAACGAGTTAGTGACATTTGGGGACGAAATGCCTTAAGATCAGATGGTTCTGACGACCCCTAAAAGGAAAGGGAAAAATAAAAGGGCATTTCGCGCGAGACGTTTGGCAATCTCCCGCGAAATGAGAGTCAGAAAGACGCGAGCTACAGCTGCTGGGCGTGTGGGCGCGCTGCAACATTTCGAGGAATTAGTCTCACATCGTTTACAATTGTAGATGGGGAGTCTCCTCCTCCCCTTATTTATGGAGGCATCTCGTGAGTATTTAAACTTTCTATTTCGCTGCATAGCTGTAGAAGTCATACTTTTATTACACTTTTTTGCTTCGGTTATCTTTTTATTTCTTTTCTCCCTCTCGCCTTACGTTCGTGGGAAAGAAGTGGCTTCACACAGGGTGTTTGGAGCTCTGAGCATAGTTCTCGCCAGCGGTCAGCCATGTTAAGGTGAGTGACTTTCTTCACGGTTTATTTTAGACCGTGCATTCATTTGATAGTTATTTTTTATTTATTTTATCGTTATTTTATTCATGCATGTTTTAGAAAATTTTAAGAGGTGGAATTGGTTATCTTATTAATCTATTTATGAGGTTTCTGTTTTAATTAATTAGTCATTTTCTTGTGATTATTTGTTTAGAATCCTTTTGTTTATGAAGTAGATATTTACGAAATTATTTTAGAAAATTATGGGCACGATCTTATTTGTATTTTGTATTCGAGTCATGTCTAGAGTGCTCTAATTGTATACAGGCAGGATCCTTAAATCAGTCTCGTGTTTTATCATGTATATTTATGTTTAATATAAAAGAGTTTATCTTTATTCGAAAAAAAGGTTTTATATGTTTTAATTAAAGTTAAAGTGTATGTTTTTACGAAAAGGGTTTCAGAGGCATCCAGGAGGGAAATAGTCCTCGCGTGTGGTCACCTCCTAAGTTGGGGTGCGAGTGTGGTATTAGAGCAGTAGGTTTCCCTGTGTCTATTGGAGCAAGTGTCCTTAAGTAAAGTTACGATTGTATAAATGGTAGGCGCCCCATTTGTACAAGACGTAATCTTACATGAGGCCTATAGGATGTCAGTCATGTCATGTCTAGGGTCAGTTAGAAGAGTCTGGTTAGCCTATGTCAAGTTGGTAGCTATAAGGGTGAGTACGGAATATTAAAGAAGCGCATTGGAGGCAGTGTATGATCAGAAGGAACGAGTTAGTGACATTTGGGGACGAAATGCCTTAAGATCAGAAGGTTCTGACGACCCCTAGAAGGAAAGGGAAAAATAAAAGGGCATCTCGCGCGAGACGTTTGGCAATCTCCCGCGAAATGTGAGTCAGAAAGACGCGAGCTATAGCGGCTGGGCGTGTGGGCCCGCTGCAACATTTGAGGAATTAGTCTCACATCATTTACAATTGTAGATGGGGAGTTTCCTCCTCCCATTATTTATGGAGGCATCTCGTGAGTATTTAAACTTTCTATTTCGCTGCATAGCTGTAGAAGTCACACTTTTATTACACTTTTTTGCTTCGGTTATCTTTTTATTTCTTTTCTCCCTCTCGCCTTATGTTGGTGGGAAAGAAGTGGCTTCACACAGGGTGTTTGGAGCTCTGAGCTTAGTTCTCGCCAGCGGTTAGCCATGTTAAGGTGAGTGACTTTCTTCACGGTTTATTTTAGACCGTGCATTCATTTGATAGTTATTTTTTATTTATTTTATCGTTATTTTATTTGTGCATGTTTTAGAAAATTTTAAGAGGTGGAATTGGTTATCTTATTAATCTATTTATGATGTTTCTGTTTTAATTAATTAGCCATTTTCTTGTAATTATTTGTTTAGAATCCTTTTGTTTATGAAGTAGATATTGACGAAATTATTTTAGAAAATTATGGGCACGATCTTATTTGTAAAGAGTTTATCGTTATTCGAAAAAAAAAGGTTTTATATGTTTTAATTAAAGTTAAAGTGTATGTTTTTACGAAAAGGGTTTCAGAGGCATCCAAGAGGGAAATAGTCCTCGCGTGTGGTCACCTCCTAAGTTGGGGTGCGAGTGTGGTATTAGAGCAGTAGGTTTCCTTGTGTCTATTGGAGCAAGTGTCCTTAAGTAAAGTTACGATTGTATAAATGGTAGGCGCCCCATTTGTACAAGACGTAATCTTACATGAGGCCTATAGGATGTCAGTCATGTCATGTCTAGGGTCAGTTGGAAGAGTCTGGTTAGCCTATGTCAAGTTGGAAGCTATAAGGGTGAGTACGGAATATTAAAGAAGCGCATTGGAGGCAGTGTATGATCAGAAGGAACGAGTTAGTGACATTTGGGGACGAAATGCCTTAAAATCAGAAGGTTCTGACGACCCCTAGAAGGAAAGGGAAAAATAAAAGGGCATCTCGCGCGAGACGTTTGGCAATCTCCCGCGAAATGAGAGTCAGAAAGACGCGAGCTACAGCGGCTGGGCGTGTGGGCGCGCTGCAACATTTCGAGGAATTAGTCTCACATCATTTACAATTGTAGATGGGGAGTCTCCTCCTCCCTTTATTTATGGAGGCATCTCGTGAGTATTTAAACTTTCTATTTCGCTGCATAGCTGTAGAAGTCACACTTTTATTACACTTTTTTGCTTCGGTTATCGTTTTATTTCTTTTCTCCCTCTCGCCTTACGTTCGTGGGAAAGAAGTGGCTTCACACAAGGTGTTTGGAGCTCTGAGCTTAGTTCTCGCCAGCGGGTAGCCATGTTAAGGTGAGTGACTTTCTTCACGGTTTATTTTAGACCGTGGATTCATTTGATAGTTATTTTTTATTTATTTTATCGTTATTTTATTCATGCATGTTTTAGAAAATTTTAAGAGGTGGAATTGGTTATCTTATTAATCTATTTATGAGGTTTCTGTTTTAATTAATTAGTCATTTTCTTGTGATTATTTGTTTAGAATCCTTTTGTTTATGAAGTAGATATTTACGAAATTATTTTAGAAAATTATGGGCACGATCTTATTTGTATTTTGTATTCGAGTCATGTCTAGAGTGCTCTAATTGTATACAGGCAGGATCCTTAAATCAGTCTCGTGTTTTATCATGTATATTTATGTTTAATATAAAAGAGTTTATCTTTATTCGAAAAAAAGGTTTTATATGTTTTAATTAAAGTTAAAGTGTATGTTTTTACGAAAAGGGTTTCAGAGGCATCCAGGAGGGAAATAGTCCTCGCGTGTGGTCACCTCCTAAGTTGGGGTGCGAGTGTGGTATTAGAGCAGTAGGTTTCCCTGTGTCTATTGGAGCAAGTGTCCTTAAGTAAAGTTACGATTGTATAAATGGTAGGCGCCCCATTTGTACAAGACGTAATCTTACATGAGGCCTATAGGATGTCAGTCATGTTATGTCTAGGGTCAGTTAGAAGAGTCTGGTTAGCCTATGTCAAGTTGGTAGCTATAAGGGTGAGTACGGAATATTAAAGAAGCGCATTGGAGGCAGTGTATGATCAGAAGGAACGAGTTAGTGACATTTGGGGACGAAATGCCTTAAGATCAGAAGGTTCTGACGACCCCTAGAAGGAAAGGGAAAAATAAAAGGGCATATCGCGCGAGACGTTTGGCAATCTCCCGCGAAATGAGAGTCAGAAAGACGCGAGCTACAGCGGCTGGGCGTGTGGGCGCGCTGCAACATTTCGAGGAATTAGTCTCACATCATTTACAATTGTAGATGGGGAGTCTCCTCCTCCCATTATTTATGGAGGCATCTCGTGAGTATTTAAACTTTCTATTTCGCTGCATAGCTGTAGAAGTCACACTTTTATTTCACTTTTTTGCTTCGGTTATCTTTTTATTTCTTTTCTCCCTCTCGCCTTACGTTCGTGGGAAAGAAGTGGCTTCACACAGGGTGTTTGGAGCTCTGAGCTTAGTTCTCGCCAGCGGTAAGCCATGTTAAGGTGAGTGACTTTCTTCACGGTTTATTTTAGACCGTGCATTCATTTGATAGTTATTTTTTATTTATTTTATCGTTATTTTATTCATGCATGTTTTAGAAAATTTTAAGAGGTGGAATTGGTTATCTTATTAATCTATTTATGATGTTTCTGTTTTAATTAATTAGCCATTTTCTTGTAATTATTTGTTTAGAATCCTTTTGTTTATGAAGTAGATATTGACGAAATTATTTTAGAAAATTATGGGCACGATCTTATTTGTATTTTGTATTCGAGTCATGTCTAGAGTGGTCTAATTGTATACAGGCAGGATCCTTAAATCAGTCTCGTGTTTTATCATGTATATTTATGTTTAATATAAAATAGTTTATCTTTATTCGAAAAAAAAGGTTTTATATGTGTTAATTAAAGTTAAAGTGTATGTTTTTGCGAAAAGGGTTTCAGAGGCATCCAGGAGGGAAATAGCCCTCGCGTGTGTTCACCTCCTAAGTTGGGGTGCGAGTGTGGTATTAGAGCAGTAGGTTTCCCTGTGTCTATTGGAGCAAGTGTCCTTAAGTAAAGTTACGATTGTATAAATGGTAGGCGCCCCATTTGTACAAGACGTAATCCTACATGAGGCCTATAGGATGTCAGTCATGTCATGACTAGGGTCAGTTAGAAGAGTTTGGTTAGCCTATGTCAAGTTGGTAGCTATAAGGGTGAGTACGGAATATTAAAGAAGCGCATTGGAGGCAGTGTATGATCAGAAGGAACGAGTTAGTGACTTTTGGGGACGAAATGCCTTAAGATCAGAAGGTTCTGACGGCCCCTAGAAGGAAAGGGAAAAATAAAAGGGCATCTCGCGCGAGACGTTTGGCAATCTCCCGCG